>CP092868.1:76179872-76215707 GCA_030710605.1 Cordylochernes scorpioides
ATTTTAAAATTTATTTAAGTATATTGCGTTTCTTTATTTATCATATGCTATACATAAAATTCGAAAACATTTTGTGAAAAACCTTAATATAATTTTCTATTGGTGTATGTTGATTTGAATATTAAAGATGATATTTAAAGTCGGTCTGCCTTATCAGTGGTAATTTTCACCAGTGTAATCTATTGGACGCTATAAATTTAGTTCCTCTTCTTATATATTGCCAACAATTGAATGATTATTTTATTTTGAAATTATCGTTTGAAAATTTTATATACGTGATAAAAAACTAACTAATGCACTTTTGTTTTCCTAAATATACTGATTATATAAAAAAGTAGTCATTATATATTGTAGTAAATTATTTATTTTTATTATAACAGATTATTAATTTTGATATTTAAATTTTGCTACTTTGCATACTTCCCTTATTGCGCTTCTCTTGTATTTTATAATTTTTAGTTTCTGCTTGTGCCTTAAATAAATTGCTGTGTCATCCTGAAGTTTGTCTTTCCTAATTTTCTACGTGACGATATAATAATTATAGAAATCTGTAAGTTAAGCTAACACAGAACTAACACAATTATAAGGCAGGCCTTTTTCAAGATTTTCTTAGGATATAGACTTTCGTACCAGTATATTAATAGTGGATATTTAAAAACTATATAATACGTATATGAATTTATTTTCGTATTTCTGTTCTAAAATCCAAAATATATGCTCAACAACAGCTAACCAGGCATAATTGCATATCGGCACGTTCTAGGCAGAGAAATATGGAATATTGTGTTGAAAGACATGTAATTAATTATCTGTCCGCCTTTCTAATAATTAATACTATATTTAGCTTCTCTCCATATACGTGATTATGATAGTAAACACAATTGTATTGTTTATTTGGGTGAATATATAGCCTTGTGGAACCATGTTACATGCTGGATAGTTTTGATTGCTTAGTCAATATGGAAATATAGGAATACACTGAAAGCATATCTAAACCGCCAGATAAACAAATTCTTTTGTGAAAAGTCCCCATTTAATTCTATATACAGTTACGAGCGTCATGCGTTCTTCATCTCTTAATTCTCCAGTTTTCATCTCTGTCACCGTTAGCTTTTTTTTTTGGAATGGCGCTCTCCTATTGGTTGGCTACGATCACGCCACCTTTGCCCCCCCCCCCCCCACTCGCTTTTTCGTTTTTGTAACTATTGTGTTGGAGCGGGTCGCTCCTTAAATAAATGCATATATTAGTTAATAACTAAATGGAATCCTCTCTTTCTTTTTCCCAGTAAGAGACGCCTAAGGAAGCCAACAGTACATAGACAGATAAAGCACATAGGCTATAGGTATTAACTAATATATGCATTTATTTAAGGCGCCAATTTATAATTGTAACAAATAGTATTTTAATAAAAACATTCAATCGGGTAAAACACGGGCGTTGCCCGGGTCATTCGGCTAGTTTAAATATAAATAACTTTGAGAGAGGTGTCAAGAATGCGTTAAGAATGCGCCCTAGCGTTAAGCTGGTATGCATATCTGGAGAGTGAGCGGGGTAACAAAATTTACCTTTATATAAAACAAACAATATATTCAACATTTAAATGGTATATATTGTTAAGTGTATACCATCCTCTGAGTGCGGAAGCCATATAGAAATCAATAAACTCACAAAACTGGAATCAAACAATATAAAAAGCAAAAATAAAACAGCATTAATATGAGACTATATAGAGTTCGATAAACTTTCATCTGTAATAGAGGCGTATAAAAACCAATAAATTATCATCTGATAAGAAGCCGAATAGAGACCAATAAACTGTCATATGGAATGAAATAATATAGAGACCAATAAATTATCATCTGGAAAGAAGAAACAAAGAGACCAATAAACTAGCATCTAGAATAAATACATATAGAAAACAATAAACTATCATTTATAACGAAGCCGTATAGAAATCCACATATCTGGAATGAATACGTATATAAACCAAGGAACTATTATCTGGAATTAAGCGTTATAGAAACCGTTAAACTAGCATCTGGAATGAATGCGTATTTAAACAATAAATTAGTATCTGGATTGAAGGCGTATAGAAATCAATAAACTATCACCTAGAATGAAGTCGTATAGTGACCAGTAAACGATTATCTGAAATCACGACGTTAAGAGACCAATAAATATCATCTGGAACGAAAAGGTATAAGGACCAATAAAATACCATCTGGAATGAAGCCGTATAGATACTTATAAACAATTATCTGGAAGGAAGACATATAGAAACGAATAAACTATCATTTGGATTGAAAATATATATATACTATTAAGCTATCATTTGAAATAAAACCATATAGAGAACAATAAACTGTAATACGGAATGAAGCCGTATAGATATTCATAAACTACAATCTGGATTAAAGTCATATAGTGACCAATAAACAATCATCTGGAATGAAGAAATATGGAGACCAATAAACTATCATTTGGAATGAAGCCGTATATAAATCCATAAACTACCATTTGGAATGAAGCCGTATAGAGATACCAATGAACTATCATCTGGAATAACGACGTATAGAGCCCAATAAACTGTCATATGGAATGAAGCAGTATATATATTCCAATGAAATATCATTTGGAATGAAAACATTTAGAGACCAAAAAACTGTAATATGGAATGAAGACGTATAGAAACCAACAAACTATCATCTGGAGTGAAGCAATATAGAAACCAATACACTATCATCTGGAATGAAGCCGTATAGAAACACACGCACAAACAGACCATCAACTATAGTGAAGGAATTTGAAAAAGAAAAAATAAAGATAAAGAGTTTATTTTATTTTGGTTTCGCAAGCTTTCAAGCAAAGTTTCTGCTCTTCAACGGGCAAATACTTCTATGTACAATATAAAGATGATCTTTATACAAAAACAATTGAAAACTGTTATCATATTTATATTGTACATTGAGGTATTTGCCTGCTTGAAAAATCAAAATTTAAAGAAACTCTTCACCTTAATTTTATTTATTCTTTCTTTTTCAAATAATTTCGACGTAACTATTGCTCACCTAGTGAAGGTATATTAAAACAAATTGGCTATTAAGTAGACTAAAGATTTATAGGAACAAATAAGCCATCACCTGAGGTGTGAAGCCATAATGAAATAATTAGACCATCATCCTATGTCTTTTTTATTTTCAATATCAACACCTGACCTTTTTATTATTTTTTTTTCTATTATTTTTGTATCCGAAGTTAACTTATATAGAAACAAGTCAGTACCTGGAGTGGAGTCTTATAGAAACAGATAGACCTCATCTGATATGTGACGCATAAAAAAAGGGATTAGACCATTCCTAGAGTTGAGCTATATGGAAAAATATAGTCAGTACTTGGAGTGAAGTCCTATAGAAACAGAATCTCACTCAATCCACTCAATGTGTGATGCCATAAAGAAGTAATTAGACCATCACCTGTATTTAAACCAGGGAAAAACAAATAGATCATCACTTGGAGTATAGCTATATGGAACAAACCATTTACAGGAGTATAAGAAATGAAATCATTAAAGCACGAATGTTTATTTTAGACGTAAAACAAATATCTACTGTTCTTACTTCGATGAAAAGATATTACCTGCAGTAGAGCTATATATGAAGTCCATAAATTAAAGTAAAGAGAGAGCCTGGAATAAAACCGAATCTACATAAAACAATTAAAGTTTCTTGTTAGGCATATATTGGGGGGGGGGGGGGGGGGGATAGAAAAATAATTTTCAAACTTACAATATCATCACCATAGATGTTGACCTTATTCTAAGGAAATATTGACGTGGAAAGTCCTCTGATCCCGCTGGATTATAATTAGTAAACCACATAAGACGTGCGCGGCGTTAGAGCTCCATATTTGCTTGATAAAAGAAAATATTCAGAAATATTTCTCTAAAAATCATATCATTTTTAACTGTGCTATAATTTTAAATGTGCTAATGATATATATTTATTGTCTCAAAATCTTATGTACATACTTTATTTGAATATTTTCACAAAATTATCTTCCAAAGTGCCGTATATGTGCATAATATAATTTAAACGGTAGTAGATTGAACTGAAAAAATCGCTGAAAGTGACTGAAAAGCCAGACCTTCCTAATTCATCACAGTAAGGACAGTAGGTTTATTTGGAATCACGCTAACTAGTTTCTTTTCTTTTTTTTTTTTGCAAATGGCGCGCCTAGTGCCTTAATTTAAGCCTAACATGATTATCTATCGTTTGACGAATAGCAATGCTATGTGTTTATATATAATATCAATTATTCATAAATAATGTGTTCATGGTTTCCTTATATAACTTCTATATAAATTATTCTAAATTTCCGGTTATATAAACAGCCTGATGTGCAAACTTGGAGATTATTAATTTAATTGCATAGTGCGATTCTCTCTTTGGACACTAGGTTTCATTAATCAACAATGGTAAATATCTTGGAGTTATCTTTACCACACGTCTTAACTTTAGGGATCATATAGAGGCAGAAATCAAGAGAGCGATCCTTTCCAAAAGCAGGATAAAGGTCCACTGAAGAAGAAAAGACCACTCAAGAGTGAATAAAAAAACATATCTAGCTATCAAAGGGCCTAAACCTTAATATACTTGGTTCTTCTGGGTCACGGAAGCCCAATAAAACCTAAAACAACTTTGCCTTGCGACAAGTCACCCGAAGGTAATCAGGAAAGACATTAAAGTGGAATCCACACATACCAGACACTTTATAATAAAAAAACGCTATTTTTCGAACGATCCCTGATCAATCAAACTTTTAAAGAACCTAATAACTACTTTACTGGAGTGACTGAGCTAAGTCCGAAGTTAGCTATATCAATCATTAGGCGACTACTTCCTTTGTGAATTCAATTCTGGAGTTATCC
This sequence comes from Cordylochernes scorpioides, assembly GCA_030710605.1. Taxonomy (NCBI): domain Eukaryota; kingdom Metazoa; phylum Arthropoda; class Arachnida; order Pseudoscorpiones; family Chernetidae; genus Cordylochernes; species Cordylochernes scorpioides. Next base: position 76,184,801 of record CP092868.1, read on the forward strand.
AATTATTGTCCTAAACTTGACTTTTGGATTCTAATAAACACCAGTTGTTTGATATCAGTTCCACACAACCGTTGGTTCTTTATAATCAATTGACAATATTCATATACATAACATCCTTACCCACTATCACCACGCGACCGTCCTCAAAGCAAGAACTTTACAAACAAGTTTGATGTAGTTAGAATCCCTGAAAGAGTAGTAAATAAACAGTGTATAGGATTAGGCTAGAGTGGTCTGGTAGATATAATTACTTGAAGATTGGGTCACCAGTGGTGAGCCATGCCTCATCGATAGTTCTACCACAGTAAGGGCATGACGAAGTTGCTTTATTTGCATTTAATAAAAATATATTTTAAAACAGGAAGTAGGTGAATAGCGTGGTAAGGTTTTTTATTTCGCACAACAAGCTTTTGGGCATCAGCTGCCCTTCATCAGGTATAATGCATGACTAGAAAGAGTGAACCGATATTTATATGCAGTAAATTAGCATAAAAGAAACTAACTAAGATCTATTCAAAAATTAAGAAATTTACATATGAAACTAAAGAGAAAAGTACGAAATTTGTGAAAAAATAAACTAAGAAATTTGTATAAGGTGAATTAAAGGTAAAGCACGGGAAGAAAGGATAGAAAAACAAGAAAACGTAGGTATCTAGGCATAATAAAGGGAATAAAGAGGTAAAAAAGGATATCAGTGACTAAGATTAGAAAAAGCAGTATATTGGGGGGGGGAGATCTATTTTTCTGTTGAAACTAGGGACAGAGCTGGACACAAGAGCCTCGAGGACTAAACGTTGATATATGTTTTTAACATCACTATATACCGGGATCGTGTTGCGTAAATTAAAAGAATGGTTGAATTCGTTACTGTGTTGGAATATTAGGGACTCACGATCATGAGAACGGATGTTACGGTCATGTTCTAGGACTCGAGTGGCTATGGTTCGGCCAGTTTCTCCGACATAGGATTGTGGGCAGTCATTACACGGGATTCTGTAGATGGCATTGAAGAAAGATTGGGGGCTAGGTTTAATGGAACTTTTTGTGAGAGGATGGCGTAAAGATGTGCCTAGGGAAGGTGATTTTTTATAAAAGGTACGGATGCCAAATTTACGTAGATAGAAACCAATGTCGGAATTCGTAATAGAAAACGGAAGAACGCAAACATCTTTATACGGGGGAGGAGTGGACCTGTCATGGTTTGGCGAATAAAAATGTCTATCAATAAAGTTGCATGGGTAACCCGCAGATAAAAGGTGTAGGTAAACGGTCCGTTTCTCGATTCTACTAAATAAAGGAAGGGAACAATGGGTAAAAACGCGCTTAGAAAGAGTTTTAACGGTGGTAATTTTATGGGAGACGGGAGCATGAGATAAAAAATGCAAGTAAGAAGGAGTAAAACCAGCCTTACGAAAAACGGTTGTATAGAAACGACCCTGGAGATTAACCACTAAAACATCTAAGAACGGGATACAATTAAAACGGGAAGAATTGTGAGTAAAACATATTTATCAACATTTTATTAAAATACACACACAAAGAGAAAATAAATATTTCATCTACCGCCATTGAACATTTATATTTATAAAAGTCAAAATAGAAGTGGACGATCATCGTGAAATTCCAACTTAATGTGATAATAATATGAAAGTAGTTGCCTCGATCACTCCAAGAAAGAAGTTAGTTACTTCTTTGAAGATTTTATTGACAAGAGATTTTTCAAAAATTATTTTAGCTATCTTCTTCATGAAGTAACAAATGTTCCCACTTTAGAGTCGTTTCTAATAAAAATAATTCAGGACGAAGGATGACCTGCTGAAAGACTTTATTTTCAAAATTCAAAAGATGCTATATGCTCGGTTGAGTTGCCTTGAACCAGCTAGGACAGTCATATGTAATACCAATACCAGGCCAACCCGTTGCAGAGGTGGAGCAAGCTCCAAGCACTCCGCAAGGTTCCAAAAATCATATTAATATATTGGTCCCATTGGACCCGTATCAGAATATAAGCATATATTTAATTACAGTATAAGCCTAATCATCGGTATAACTTGTCTTTAATTTATTCTTGAATTTAAGCGGGCAACTTCTTCCAATAAAGGCTGTTACACTGAGTTTGGCATGAGTTGCTTTCTATATTTGTGCCTTGTTTTGATCCCTGAAGTTGAAACGTTGATCGAGGATAACTCGTAGATATTATATAAAATATAACTTCAGTGAAATATTTGCATAATAACTATACTATATATAAACTATATAAAATATTCGATAAGTACAAATAGTGATTTTATGCAAATTAGTTGACAGTTTTGCTTAGCGTTGGTGTTCTCTCCTCTTTACATCACTCACTTTGCCCAATCTGGCGCCATAATACGAGTGCACGAATATAAATAGTACATATTTAAATACTGCCCATATAACCACGCATATAGTTCCTGAAAATACCTCTCTCTACACCATGACTCCAATCTTGACCCCCCCAAGCCACTCCTGTTTACATATTACGTTTTTAAAGTATAAATAATTGTACATTCCCTTGTACTGCGTCTCACCGGGACTTTTATATAATTCTTGTAAACACTTAGGTCTATTTCGTATCTACTTACCGTTTGTTCTTTGATCATTTTTCGTAAACCTCTAAACACATTTCCGTGAAATTTTAGTGTCGCCGCTTTTTGACCCCTCTTAGTTCTTAGCGCAAATGCATATGAAATTCTAAAAATGAAACACTATTCTAAACCGATTGATATATGAAAAACACTGCTAAACCTTCATTGATATTAAAAGTATTAATAATGCCCTCTAGAACCTACTGTTGTAATATCACTAAAATAGTGATGAATACATAGTTCGTTAAAATATATTCATATTTACATACACGCGAACCAATATGTATATTTTATTTTAAAAGGCGAGCTTTCGAACATAAATTGTTCTTCTACAGGCCGACTCAACTATTGAGTAATATTTATAACACTTATATGTCTAAAACTGGTTTACATAATACCTGAGTTCACCTTTTAAATTAATATATTTCTATTGGTAATCTAATTTACGCTAGTTTCTTCAAAATATTTAAATATTTCAAGTCTTCGTTTTGATTTGCATAATATATATATATATTTATAAGACTATATTATACGCACAGATACCTTTAGTTAATAACAGAGTGATTTTATTTTCACCAAAATTGTTGATACATAGCACACGTATATAATCTCTTATAATTCTTTAAACTTGTTTTCATAAATTTTAGAAACAAAAGTATAGGGAAAAATTAGCCTTTTTAAGCAGATGACTTTTTTAAAATGGCGTGAAAAATTCGATAGCGTCAATTAACTCAGGAAATTTGATGCTGATTACTAAATCGAATTCTTAAATAGGTTACTACCCACTTTTGAATAATTAAAATTGGTATTGAAACTGAAAAAATATTGTATCATTATTGTTTTTATAAATCGATAAGATAATTATTGGTAATTATCAAATTAGTGAATATATTTTTCTCTTAATTTTTTAATTAATTATCCTCAAAAAAATATTTTTATTTTGAATTAAAATGCTCCTTTGATGTAAAAATATATTTACCATTTTTAGAGTTTAAACATGTAAGTTAATTTTTATGTATGTTCTCATTTTATTTTTGAATAAAGTAATTTAATTTGATTAAGTAATGACTGATTAGTGTTTTATTACTCTAACTAATAATCGGATTTCAATAAACTATCGAAAAAATTGGTGTAGAAAGCCAATAAAAATAATTTGTCATTCCCGCCAATATTTTCGACTGACCTCTATCGAAAATAAAAAATAAAAAAATTATATATTGATATACTTGGATGTGAAAGAATGTGTGTAGTGAAGTGTGAATTGTTTTAGAAAATTTCTGATTCTTTGAAAATTAATATGTATTTGAACATTATTTTCAATATTTACAAGTGTAAAAATAATTGTTAGAATTACATAATGTTGAGTATCGTTAAACAACAATGCAAACGACTTTTTGAAGAAATAAATAATTATATATTTTTAATATTGTCTTAAGGTTTTTGCAATTATATATATATATGTGATGAGGTATCCTGTCAACTCTCGCTATAGCTGTGATAACCGAGGGTCAAACCTGTAGTAACCGAGAGGGACAGTCAGGGCGTGGAGAGTTTTCCAGTACCTCTCTGCACCTTGCAGGACCTCTAACAGTTCTCACAGAGTACAGGCAGTCGTGGTCGAGGCAGAGTGGAAAGCTTGGGAATGTCCACACACAAATAACGAAGAGACACAGTTGTAATAGGAAAGTTCCGTGAACAGATAGGAGTCGAGCTAAGAGCAAGATGGAGATAGAATGTTCTACATGGTCGATGAGGTGGACCTGGGTACAACCGACGAGGGCTCACGCTGATGGTGAAGAGACTATATTTTCGGCTAGGGCAGAGGCCTTATATATCTTTACCGAGTGAGGAGGCATGCGGGAATTGAGACTTTGAACGGGTGCAAAGGGCGTGGGGCGTCTGCGGTATTCTACGCCCAATGACCTTGATGGAACGACCTGCCAAATTCCTCTTTAGGGTTTTGGATTTCTATCTCGATTTCTTTCTTAGCTCAGCTCTTAATCTATTACATAGTTTTATTTATTCATCCTCAGTTTGTACAAAGTAAATTACATATGGTGATGCAATGACACATGTCAATCATGCGTATAATTATTTATAGATGTGTTTCTATATACAACATGACAACCTTGTTATAAGTATTATACAATATAAGGTTGTAGGTTTAATTACCATATATATATATATATATATATATATATATATTCATCTAGTATTATATATATGTGATAATTTAAGACCATGAAATTGTTGTAAATAATCCAGATATCTACTACCGCATATTCCACCACGTGACTGTATATAACTTGTTATTTACTGCAAATAGAAAGCATCACATAATATCATTCTGTACCGCGTAAGACTCTAATAAAGTATAGCAACTGTACAGAATGAAGGAATGGAGAATAACAGGAGAAAATTGAGGTTAAAACTAATCAGGCCTAAGCGAGAATAAGAAAGCAGGCCTAGCGAGCCCAGTCCAAATTTTACGAGGTCGTGGCCCTCCTGGATGATGTAACTTCCCCCTCTGTTTACGTCAGAAAAGGGCAGTGTCCTGTTCGGACCCAGCTAAGCTATAAAAGGAGGCACCGAGCCTCAGTTTGTCTGTCCTTAGTTAGTCTTTGTTTCAGCCCCAGTCTCCGCAGGACGCTCCGATAGAGGGAAACACTTTCCTGCCAGAAATATCCTCGTTCCATTCCTTCTTGACGTTTAGACGCTTCTTAGTGGAATCTCTGTTTGTTTATTTCACCTTTGGCCCAGGTGTGTCGCCTTCTACCACGACTGCACGGTAGAGTTGACATCGAGGTTCGTCTAGCATCAGGTAACACTGGTCCCAGAGGTCCCAAGATATCACAGACTCCCCCGTCCGAAGAGCCGACAGGATAGTGGACGCCAAGGTACAAGTAAGCAAGTAGACCACTGTCTGTACAGAAAGATGAAACAGGGAAGATAGGAGGATTCAAAGGAGACCATGGAGTCCGATCCAGACTATGAAAGTGGCGAAAACACCACTTTTTCCAAGATAAAAGAAAACACCCTCGGTAGGACGCAGGAAGTCGTCCCCAGCCAGGAGGACGCCACGCCCCCGCCGGTGGTATCAGATGTCCTGGGGAGTTTGGCCAAGACGCTACATCAGCTGTCCGCGGCGACCGGACTATCGCGAGATGTGGAGCTACAGCGCTACGATGGTTTGTACGAGGCGCAGAGCTTCTTCGACAACTACGACGCCCAAACAGATCGGGCCCAAATAAAATACACTACAAGACTGAGAAAGCCACCAAACCTCCTGCAAGCGCCCCTCCGAGTTACCAACACGCGAGCGTATGTTACCTTCTCCCCCGACCATCTCTAAACCACGAGCCCAGCGCAAGCAGTGAACTCTAACTGTCCCAAGGATCCTCCAACCACGGCACCAGACCAAGCCTGTCCCGACCCAAAAGACAGCACAACAGTAGGTTCCTCCTCACATAATTTGCGTTGAACAATTGCTCGTTCGAGCTGAACTATCCAATAATGTACACCTACCTCTAATACTTGATACAGAAGCCTCTATTGATATAATTAGTCGGAATATTTTTAAAATAATAGAAACCAGTTTGCAAAATAGAATATCTACCTACTTAACCATTAACGCCATAGATAACAATGTTTTCACCATGGGTTATTCATTTTTTAACTTAAAAATAGGTAATATAACGCAGAACCTAAAATTCCATATCATAGATACACCCTTGCCTTTTGGCATATTATCCCTTAATTCCATAAAAAGATTTCTACAAATATGAACTGTTCTCAGCTACTCCTGTATCAACATAATGTACCCCTACCAACTACATTGTACAAATTCACCTCGTGCAAGCAACACGTGTCCCATGGACCAGTTAATACAACTGTCCCATTTACTAAACTTCCCCTCCTGGAACGGGTTGCTCACACGTGGTGAACTCCAACGCTCTTATTTGGTCTCATTGTAATGTTGCTAATCCTATTTTCAACTTCTTATGTCCTTTTCTTTCATAGCTTTGGACAGAAGTAACCTAAGTCACAGCCTTCCAAAACTATTCCAATCGTTAAATTCCAACATAGCTACACTCCCTCGTACCTTCCTTTTACATGCATATTTAATCATCGACAAATCTCTCAACAAAATAAACAACACCCTCTCACATCACTTTTTCCAATTGGCAAAAATTTTTAGTGCGCGACTTAACACCCAAATCCAATTTCGAGCCACACAAGCTCCATAACGTCGCCCCAATAAACACTAAAAAATAATTTCACATCAAACGTGCCATATCCACTAACAATATAAAAATTCTCTATATATGTTCGTACAACCAGCACCCATGACTATAGTAAATTTGTTATTCATGGTGAATCAGGTTAGATTTTGTACCAAACAACGACTTCACGTGACACCTTTTTATTCACAATTTTTCACTTCGTGTCACAGCGCCACACCACAAAACTCTTTCACTTTTGAGGCCAAAGACGCCTTCACGCCTGTGACACATCTCACCTCAAAGCGTGTCCACGTCGAAAGTCGCAATTTCACTCACTTCTAATCTGATATCACTGAATAACATTTTTAGTAAGTCCGCAACAACCTCGAAACACAACAACCATTCGATTTAATATCAATAGATACAATATCCGGATTTTCGAAATACGGACACTCCAAGTCGTATCTCCATGTTATAGTGGATCACTTGACCAGATACGCTTCGGCATTCCCATCGAGATGTACCAGTACCTTAACGTACATCCAAACCCTAAAAAAGGTACTACAACAAGGGTCTCCAAAACGCCTACTTTCGGATAGAGCACCCGCATTCACCTCCGAAATATTCTGCAAATTTCTGCTATCTCGCGGTATACAACCACTACTTACCACCAGTAACAATTCGCAATCTAACGGATTGATAGAACGATTGAACGCCACAATCACTGGAAAGCTAAGGTTACTATATCTAGGAAACCCGAAGACATCCTGGACCAAATTAATTAAACAAGTTGTCCAAATCTATAATCAATCCCCGCACACCGTCACAGGTTTCCCACCGATCTTTTTGATGTTTAATAGCATCCCACCAGAATAATAATATAAAAAAAAACATTATAACCCGTTCCCCCAACGTACAGAAAGCAAGGCAACTTGCCTTCAGCAGAACATTACTTAAGCATGAAAGGGACAAACAAAGATGTGATAAAGGTTGTTAAGGTATAAGAGGTCAAATTAAAGAAACCTCCTTTAACATATAAAAACTTTTACCCAAAGTCTTGATATTGTTTGGGCTGCCTCGGGTGATCAAGCAAGAAAGAAAATAAGGAAGTCAAAACCAGCGGCTACACCTGTAAAGCTCTTATGCTCTACTAAAAAACTCTTTATTTAAACAACACGGCTAAGTTATATACATTCAAAAGGAAATTTACATAATAATTTATACATTCAATAGAAATCTACATTCCTAGTCATACATTCAAAAAGATATTTACATACTACAGTAATCCCTCGTTAAGACGAACTCAACGGGAGAACGAAATACCCTTTTCATCTTAAAATAATTCGTATAAACCGAATTCGCATTAGACGAATTGAATTCGTGGTATCCGGGGGTTGTACTTATGTACTACTGATGAGTAAGAAAACTACATTTCTGAGGAATAATTAATAAATTTATTTGAAAACAATATCAATGAAAATATTTTATAATTTTAAGGAACAACAATTATGTATATGTATGTACATAAAGTATTTTATTTTAAAAGACAATATGGATAATATAATCACAATGTAAGGCAATAACATGAGAATATAAGTTTATTTTAAAACACAAATAAAAAAGAACAACAAAAGAAACAACTTACATAATATACTTGGTACATACAATGTTTATGTGTATGCAGCATATGCAGTATGCATAGAGTATCCTATATCTGGGTTTTCTCTGCAAGCTTCAGAAAGTCAGTTATAGTTTTTTAGTGGTATTTGATTGGGCACTTTTTCAGACACTCCCTTCTTATTTTATCCAGGTCATCTTCAAAATGAACATCAATATCCACAGAGGTTTTGGACAGCTTCTGGAGGGTTTCGAGGGACGCGATTACTTCCCCTCTAGTAGGCATCATTATCTCTTCTTTCACCTCATCGTCTTCTGTTTCTTCTTCTTCTTTCTTCTTTTCTTCTAATTCAGGTGAACTGCAAATTTCCAACCCATTGATCTCACCACTCACAACAAGAGACGCAATTGTGTTTCTTCTTTGAAATCTCCAGAGCCATCCGTCACTACACTTAAAATTTTCCACACCCAATGAGACACTTATTTCTTTAGCCTTTTCTTTGACAAGTGCGCCGGATGCAGGAATATTATTTTGTCTACTTTTTTTAAACCATTTTAAAAGCTCATCTTCCACGTCTTGATGGGATGCTTTTCGAAGTCGTTTTGAAGAGCTCGAAGACCCTGAGGCAACAGCCGCATCTATTTTTTATTTGTTTTTTAGAATGGTTGATAATGTGGATTTCGCAATTTGAAAATTTTCGGCAATTTGCGACTTAGATAACACTCCACGTGCAACTTCGCCAAAATTTTCCTTTTTAAGGCAAGATCAATGGCGCTTTTTTTTCGCGGTTTAGATGACATGTTTATGTAGGTTTTTTTATGGAAGCTCAAACAATTCACACTTCGATTATTTAGAATTTAATAATTTTTATTTCAAGCGCATTATTTTATAATACAATCAATTAGTCGGTTATAAAAAAAGATATAACAAATAGAAATAAGTCCTTTTTCTTCTGAGAGCTCGATTTACACATATTATTATTCACAGAATATATTTTTATTATTTATATTATATTTAATATTTTTAAATATATGTTTTGTATAAAAATAAGAATAATATAATATTCTGCGCTCCTTGGCTGCTGGCTGGCAGGGGTCACCATGGCCCCTACATTTATCAGTCGAGAAAAACAGCAATACTGGCACAATAGAGTCGAAATTTTCCACTGATTGAGTACATGGAACGACCCCAAGGGGATGGTTTCATAGAAAATGAGTCATCATAACAAACAAAGGACGAATGTTTACACAAAAGACAAAGAGAGCCAATACTTGATATCAACGGCGTTTTTGTTGTTTTAATAGTTTATTGTTTTACTTATAACTCGCCTTTAAAAACATATTATAATTCGTTTTAACCGATTGATTAGTTCTGCTGGGGGCTAAATTTAATTCGTATTTCGTCATAACCGAATATTTCGTCTTAACCGGCAAAATCTCTTTGGAAAGCATTGAAATTTAACGGGGGAAAAGAAACGGTTCGCACAAACCGAGAGTTCGTATAATCCGAGTTCGTGATAACGAGGGATTACTGTATATGTCATGACTTTTAACAAAGGTCATCAAGCTCCGCATTTCGAGATTGGTGACCTAGTCCTCGTAAAAAATTATAAAGATCCCGATACGGGAAAACTGGCACCATACTTCACAGGTCCGATTACAATTATAGAAATAATATCTCCGAACGTAGTCCGAATTAACAGAATAGAAATTCGGCTCAAAGCCAGGGACGATATAGGCAACAAAGGCCCTTGCATCCCCTGTTTTCGCTGAAAACCATGTCACACAGCCAGAAGGGAATGATGCATTCTCCATGCACCGAGCCGCCATTGGTAGGCCCCTCGCGCCCGCCTTTATGGTCTGGCATCATGGGGTTGACCATTCACCCACAGGCGTTTCCGAGAGTTCATTGGCAAGGTTGCTGTCCGAGCCCTCTCGTTCGGACTTAGTTAAACCCGACCTACGCTCCAATAGGACTCCCCCCCCCCCCCTTTGGCTCTCGAACCCTTAGAAGATGATACAGTTCATGTGAACAAACTTGAATATTATACAGAAAACATCCTATTCCTCCCGCACAAGCCACTAATTCAAACACCTCGCGTAACACCTGATGTACACTTAGTAGAATTTAAACATTTATGTCTCACGATATTTGACGCTCAGAAATCCCGTCTTATACCCCCGAATTGCTCAGCCCCTTTTCTTCATCTCACTGAAGAGATCTTCCAATAAGTTGGAAAGGAGCAAGCTGTCCCCGAAAGGAGCCCCTGACCTAAATAAATATATCCGCCACCGCCGGAACTCGCTAATAATAAATTCGAGGGGAGATGGAAAGACATGCCCACAGTTTTTGTCACGACCCATCGCCACCCCATGTCACTCTAATGAATTTTTCGCCATCTATTAAATCAAATATTAGTGCGTACCTTATACTATATACCGTTCTAATCCCTAACCAATTAATCTACGCCGATGTCCTGTTTAGCTACAAATAACTTGCCTAACATGTTATTTTACATTTACTAACAAATCAGTACACTAACAGAATAACTAATTGATTCAATAACTAATCCCGCCTACTGATCCCCAATGAATTAAAATATCTATTCTTTCATTAATAACCCAAAACAAAGTCACCAAGTCTAGATTCTCTCGCCCACGATTAACTTGCCCACTTAACATCGACACTTAGATCCAAGGACAACATTTTACCTACAAAAATCACACACACACCCACATATGTTAAAAAGAAAACAACCCTTGACCGGTTAGAATAGATCGCCGTGTTTCCTGCACACACAATATAAATGCCGCTTTAGGAAGAATCACGTTTTCACCTAAACGTGACGCAGGGAACGAAAAATCGACAGGATTAGGACTCAGTGAGTTTCACAGTTGGAAACAATGTGACCCACTAGCTGCGTCAAACATAAAACAAATTCGATTAGTTAGAACAACTTATGCCAACAAGACCAAAGATATCGCAATCGAGGAAAATTTACTTTCTTTTACGCACATATCATTTCAATATAATTTTGCTTACTTTCTTTCTCGATGGACATTTTTAATTTTTCATATCAATATCCTTCATATAATCATTATTTACCTCTTTTATTTTTTTTACGTCAACCAATCAGTTTAGACTATTGTCATTTTATATTAGTTACTTTTTCCTCTTTACCAAATTGTTTTTTTTTTTACTTTTTCTCTATGACTCTATTTTTAATCAACTTTATATTTAATCTTTCTTATCTAATAATCTCAAGTTTATGTTTCATGTTTATATCACTAATTAGGATTTGTCATTTTATATTGATTTGATAAAAATTGTAATTATATATTCAAAAGGTTATACTTAAAATAAATTGTAAAAATAATTGAAGAAAAAAATCGATTCTTACATACAAAAGCTGACTTAAATCTCCCCAAAGTTATAAGATAAAAGTTAAAATTGATTTGTTTTTTAAAAATAATTTTACTCGATTTTGTTTAGAAAATAAAATTGCTACGTAAAATTATTTCTTAAAAAATAGCCATAAAGTCAAAAGTGGTTCCAAGGAAATTTGGTAAAAATGGATTCTGGAGTTAGTTGGGTACTTATCGTGTGATAACTACGTTGCAACATCTACTGAATGCATTGAAACAATGTATTTATTTGATTTTCAGAAGGCAAATATTAATGCATACTATGACAAAACAGTTTGGGCAAAGTGTAACAAAATCTAACAACCTCTGTCCCTCATCAGCATGCATTGATCCATGCGTTCAGAGCAGAGAAGATAACAATGAAAGGCGTTGTTTTAAATATATTGTATCGAAGTGTTTATTATTTTATAAAGATTATTAATTTAGATATTTATATTTTGCTATTCTGTAGACTTGCCTCATTGCTTCTCTGGTATTTTATTATTTTTAATTTGTTCTTTCTATAAATAAAATTGCTGTGTCATCCTGAAGTTTGTCTTTCCCAAATATTCTACGCGACAATATTTTCAATGAATGCGTTCATTTAATTAATGTATTAAAATAGAGAGGTATCTTTGTTGCGCACATAAATACCATCCTCTTGAATTTTCATGATGTACACTGATATAAGATCGGCGTTACTACTTCAACAGTTAAAACACCTACAGTCGACTCTCGATAATATGAAACTCGTTAATTTGAATATCTCGATAATTTGTAAAATTTCCCGGTCCCTCAAAAAATACTCGATAAGTTGAATAAATTCAATATTAATTGGTCCCCTCGATATTTGAAGTTGAAGGATAGTATCTTACCATAAATGAACATTTGTGAATAACTATGCAAATGTTCAAAATTATAAATCACGGATTTTGATCAAACTCATGTTACTTGATTTTATTAATATGTGTAAGATTCTATCTGAAAATTAAAATATGAGGGAAAATGTTGCCGGCGACTTTCTCAAGCCAGATCAGACGCGCGAACTAACTAAACAAGGTTGAGCTCAAATTTCCCACGCCGGGCGAGGCAAGGAGATCTCTTACTACCTACGACGCTTCTACGCCCTCAGCACCGACACAAGTAACGAATTCTTCGCAGTTCTCAATACTATAGAAAATTCATTGAACAATGATAGACAGAAGTCGCTTACTCAACAAAAAGTTACTGACTTCTTTTTCAAATGAAAGCTTGTTAATAATTGTACAAGTGTTTAAAATAATAATCATGAATTTTGAGATTAAACTCTTGTTTGAGAAAGGGAAAGACCCGAAAGCTCTCAATAAATGTATTACTTAAAAGCTTGCGGTAAGTCACTTATTTAAGCTTGTATCAACATAGTGTGTATATTCCGAAACGGCCAAAACTTAAAACTCTTGTTTACTTGATGTTTTCCTCCCTTCCTATTAGTTGTTTAAACTCCTGTTATTTTGAACTCTTGGTAAATTGAAATTTTTCTCTGGTCCCTTGAGTTTCAATTGATCTGCGTGTTTTACGCAGGGAAGATAAATGTTAGAAATGTAGAAACCCTTACGCTGTATTTTTTTGGCAAAATATCGTTCATAAATATGTTTCTTTAAAATAATTTCATCAATTAATTATAATTATATATGAAAAATATAAAAATGATCAGGTGTAGATATTGAGGGGAAAAAAGGATATCCTAACAGCATATAAGCATTTTAGAAGGCAGAGCGTCATCTAGTGGAACAAAAATCAACTAAACGTTGATTCAACTTGTTTCATAATATTTGACCCACCCAGTTTCTTTATAAATCAAGAAAAGACAACCACCGCCTTTCAGACTGTGGGCCCCTTGTTAGCATGGTGCAGGCCTATCAATATGTTGGTTCTAGAGGCTTCCTGAGAAATCAAGAAATGGGTATTTAAGGTCAAATTTAATTCATATATTATATATTTATATTATATAATATAAAACTATTTTAAATAAACTTTACCCTGAGCGATTTTTTTACACTCTAATTTATGAGTAAATCTCGCTTATAGTTGGTTGATTGTTTCTTTATTTCGACTTAGAGCGCTATGTCCCCTAGGGACACTTGCACTTTAAACATAAACAAATATTTTGAAAGAAAAGAAAAGAAATATGTTTAAATATGTACAGAATTAGTATGCAAGTTAGTTAGATAAAAAGATAAATGTATATATTTATCAACACAATTGATATATGTACAAAGGGTGGGTGTGCAAATTTAGTTAAATTAAATCAAATTGTGAAGTGTTGTGTGTATTCGAGAAAAGCAATTTGCAAATTAAAAAAAAAAAAGTTTCAAGGAATATTTTTGAATGAAAATATGCTAGATATTAGAGAATTATTCAATTAAAACAATACTAAAAAGAATTAATTACTAAGTAAAATCGTTCCAATAGAATTTAGTAGTTTTTTATAAAATTCAAATTAAATCTGCAAAATGATTTGAATTTTATATATTTGTCTTTTGTTGAAATTAGATCAAACGGGTTTTATGCATTTAGTCCAATGTTTATTCTATACTCTTGGAAGACGGGGCAATTTAGCATCAGATGAATAGAAGTCTGTTCCTCACATCCACAGATGCATCTTGAATCTTTCACTGCTTTGATGAATTTTAAAAAACTTCTAAAATTTCCATGATTTGTGATAAATTGAGAGTTGTGAAAATTTGCCCGAAAATATTTCGGAATATTAGCGGGAAAGAAACTTTGAAATGTTTGGCTAGTATTTTTCTTCAATAGTGTCATTTTATATTTTATGAAATTTTCAATTATGTCTGGAATATTCGAGTCATATCGCTGTTGGTCCTCAATCGATAAATTATTCAGATCATATTTTATATTTCTGGATTCCATATAATCCGTAATCAAAGGAATATTTGCAAGAAAATGCACATGACTATAGCTAGTTGTTTTATAAGTTTGTGTACACCATAATAATATTTGATGTTGAAGTGAATTAACTTTGTGTATATACTTTTTAGTTATATATTTATACCAGACCTCAGTTCCATAAGTGAGTATCGGTCTAAAAATTGTTTTGTATAAAATGAGTCTTTTATTGGTGCTTAGTCCCCAAGATTTGCCACATATCGAAAAAAGTGAATTTTTTGGTCTTTGAGTTCTATTTATTAACTTTATTAACATCATGAAACGCGATATCCCAAACTCAGGGATATTTGCGCCAATACATTTCACTGCATTACAGCAATTCGGCTATATACAATCCTGTTCAATTCATTATTTTACATAAATTAACTAAAGAAAATTGTCCAAAGAGAAAAACAAACAACAAAGCAAAACACACAGAGCAAGCATCGCAGTTCTTTTTTTTTTTTTTTTCTAAGATTCCTTCTCTTTTTTCCAATTCAAGAGAAAGTTGTATATGTATTTACAAAATTGATCAAAATTTTTATACTTTTCTTTTTTGTCTACAAATTCATCAAGCTGTCCAATACGACCAAATCTATTTTCCCTAAAATCCCGGAAAATTGGGCACTCCAGAAGTAGATGTCTCGCGTCTTGAATTTCACCTCCGCAGAAGCATCCTGGTTCCTTCACGGCGCCGATAGTTGCCAAAAATTTCCCAAAATTGCCATGATCTGTAATGAATTGGATATTATAAAAATTTGGACGGAAAAATCTTGGAATTCCTAATACGAAAAAGCTTCTGAAAATTTCATTAGTGTTCTAAAAAATTTCATTCATTTTTGCGTGTAAGAATGATTTGACTATACTTGGAGCATGGGGTTCGTAAGTAATTAGATCTTCAATGGACATTTGAGCTAGATCAAATTTGATTATTCTGGATTCTATATAATCTGTTAGGAGTGGAATTTTTGCCAAGCTATGCACACAGTTTGATGAAGTGGTTTTGTAT
The DNA here is from genome assembly GCA_030710605.1 of Cordylochernes scorpioides. Taxonomy (NCBI): domain Eukaryota; kingdom Metazoa; phylum Arthropoda; class Arachnida; order Pseudoscorpiones; family Chernetidae; genus Cordylochernes; species Cordylochernes scorpioides. The sequence continues at coordinate 76,200,589 of CP092868.1, forward strand.
GCTCTAACTGCCCATAAAATGATCTTGTACTGCATGGAGTTCAGTTTTTGTTTACAACGATTGTTTAAATATTTGAACCAAATTTCAGAACCGTATGTAAGTACAGGCCTAATGATTGTTTTGAATAAAGTTAACCTCTTTTCAGTGTCTAAACCCCACATATTGCCACTTAGTGAACATAATAAATTTTTCATACGTCCTGCCTTACACAGAATATCATTAACATGCGGTGTAAAGTTAACTTTGTTTTTCCATTTGTGATTAGAAAATTTCATTCCCAGAATTTTTACTTGCTTGACCGGCATTATTATATTGTTATTAACCTTAATAGGTATTTTTTGTCTGTTATGTAGGTATAGCATATTAGTCTTCTCTGTACTGATCGTTAATTTATTTCTATTACACCATTGGATCACATAATTTAAGGTGTATTCACTTGCGGTTTTTAGTCCTTCAATAGTCTTATTCCAGCAAATTATTGTAACGTCGTCTGCATAACATATAATATCTGCATTCATTGAATCAAAATTTATCAACAAATCATTTAGCAAAATATTCCAAAGAAGTGGAGATAAAGGTCCACCCTGTGGACATCCTTTAGTTAGTTTCTTATAAAAAGTTTCTGATTCGTATGTAAATTTCACCTCCCTTTCATTATTCAAATAAGATTTTATGATCCGTATTAAATCTGAAGGAACATCATCATTATCCATTCTTTTTATAATAGCAGGCCACCATGCATTGTCGAATGCACCCGCAATATCTATAGCTATCAAGGAAGTCAATTCTTTTTGTTTATGTTTCAATATAGTTTCTATAATTTTATCCATTCCAGTAATTGTTGATCTAGATTTCATAAAACCATGCTGCCTTGAGCTCATTAAATTATTCTCTAAATAATAGTTACTTAATTTATTTTTTATTATATTCTCAAATGTTTTAGATAGATTAAATGTCAATGATATAGGTCTATAACTTTTATTTATTTCATAATTCGTTTTGCCTGGTTTTGGAATTATTTTTAAGAATGATTTTTTCCATTCATCCGGATAATATCCCATTTCTATACATTTATTGAATAATTTATGCAGAATTGGGATTATTTTTATTTTAGCCTGTCTAATCATATTGTTACTAATGTAATCAGGGCCCGGTGCTTTTTTAATATTTGTTTTTAAAATTGTTTCCTCTATTTCCTTAGATTCGATATAAACACTACTTTTATTTTTATATTTAGGCGTATAATTTCTAATCAAAATATGATCATCTTTATCCAAACCTCCAATATCATCCTGTAATAGATCGTTCATTAAACTTTTTATTTTGTCGGTCTTTAAATGATCTGGTAAGTTATCTATTAGTGGTAATCCTAAATTTCTATTTTTCGATCTCAATGACTTGAATATCCTGTAAGCATTACCAAATGAGTTATTTGAATGACTTTCTTCTATAAAAATTCTCCAACTCGCTCTTTTTGCCTTTTTACTTTTATTTAAATATTTATTTCTCATTGATTTATAGGTCTTTTCAAGGACCTTTCCATGTCGGTAATACAAATTTCTAATATAGTGGAAATCGTTTTTCATTTTCTCCAGCTTCCCATCCCACCAGTATGTATTTGTTTTATGATTTCCGCTTCTTGTCTTGACATTTAGTGACAGATAAGCTGCCTCTTTAATTATTTGTGTGAGAGTCTTTACAATGTTGTCAATATCTTTGATGTTTGACGCGTGGTTTATCATGGTGATAATATTATCTACGTCTTGTATTGCTATTTTTTCGGTAAATGTTTTCCAATCAGCATCTTTTTCTATAAATTTCCATGTTGAGTTTTGAACTGTCCTTTGCCTGTTAAAATTGTGATAAATGTCAAAGGTTATTGCTACGTGATCTGAAATGTGCGTCAATATAGTCGTCTTCCAGTTTTGTACCAAACCTATTGATTTTTTGTTTGAAATCGTAAGATCTATAAAGCTAGAATTTCGGCAGGTGGGTATCTTAAGATTATGAATAAATAGGTTATGTTCATCTATGATGGAGTGGAATTTGAAACCATTGGAGTTTGTTGTCGGATCAAACCAGACTGGGTGTCTAGAATTAAAGTCACCACATAGTATAATAGGTTGTTGATTGTAGGTCTCCAGAAGCTCTTGGATAAATTTTCTATGAGTGTCATTAAATCTATGTGGATGTATATAAAAGTTTGCGATAATAGTATTTGATTTTGCTGAATTTAAAGAAGTGGTTGTACAAAAGGAGTTTTTGAATTTATTGATTTTATTAAATTTTAAAAACTCTTATTCATAAAGATCGTTGCAGTATAAATTTGTTCATCTGTCGTTGAATGCACTATTTGAGATTCCAAATCGAAAATTACGTCTTTGAGTTCTATTTAGTATATTGTTAAAATGAGGATTAAAATTTAATTTATTCTTCCTTCTATGGTGTGCAAAGGTAATTCCCAATTTTTTTATTTCTTGAACAGGCGTAATGATATTATTTTTTAATTTAATTTCAAATTTATTTTTGTTATGGAAATGTAAAATACTAGTTTTATCAAGACTTATTTTTAGTTTGTTTTCTGTACACCAGTCGTCAACTTTTTCCAAAATACGCTCAATTGAATTTTTGAGGGTTGCTAAATCTTTGTTCAAGCATATTATTGTGACATCATCGGCATAGCAAATTATTTCTGAATTTGGTAGTTGTATTTTGGTTAACATATCATTTATAAATATCATCCAAAGCAATGAAGACAATGGTCCACCTTGTGGTCAACCTAATGATGATGTTCTAGATATTTTGCTGCTACTATAATTAAAAATTATTTTCCTATTTTTCAAAAGGGATTGTAAAATTTTGAGCAGGTCAGCAAGGGATCAACAAAGGATCGATAAGATAAAGGGTTGAGGTGCAGGCGTGATAAGAAAAATATAATTATTTACCGTCAAGTAGCTTTTATTTTCAATTACTTGAGGAAATATTACACACACATTAGTTAGTTTCACATTATATAGAATTTATGAAGTTAATCCTATATTAGTGATTTAAAAGGATAGTTATGTTAACTACGCATATTTACAACAAAACTATACTACAAAAACTGAAAGTCTTTCTAAAAACGATGATAACAAAAGTAAAATTATCAATGAATAAAATAAAATATATATTTTTAAAATATAGGAATATTCGAATTTTTAGATTATATAATATATATATTTTTTCAGAATTTTATTCTTTGTCTTAGAATTATATTTTAAGTTGAAGGTTTTATATATTTTATACATGATTCAAGAATATTTCGAAATATTTTTAATATTAGAAAAATTACGATTTGTTATGATAATAATTTGTCGGTTGAGAAGTATTTGGTAGAAAGAACATTGTTAGGTCTGTTGGAAACTGAATGCTACGACAGCTAGCTCATCACTACAGTTTGTTTACTTCTTCTCTATATTATAAATGTGTTCGCTACTATAACCTTGTTTTTCTTACTAAATGGATAATAAAGATTATTATTATATAATCATCAACGTCCTCATGCCTTCATACAAGCTGTAAGTACCTAAATCTTACAACAATTAGATTATGAGACTGAATATTGCATGAAATTCAACTAACGAGTTAAGACAAAGAAAAAAGGCTTAGCAAAAATGGCGTCACTCCCGAGCCACGATGTAACCCTAGATAAGCTCGACGGCTATAACTACTCACTATGGTCTTTTAAAATTGAAATGCTCTTACAAAAGGAAGATCTTTGGGAAGTTGTCACCGAAAATATTCCAGATGAACCTAAAATCGAATGGAAAAGGAAAGACTCAAAAGCTAGAGCTATCATTAATCTAAGCATCGCCGACTCACAAATAGTGCATGTTAAAAACCTACTAACAGCCAAAGCTACCTGGGACACTTAAACATATCTATGAAAGAAAAACACTCTCAGGAAAAATTTATTTGCTAAGGAAACTATACAGCTTAAAACTCGAAGAAGACAAAGACATACAACAGCACATCACTACCATGATGAAACTAGTTGACAAACTGCGAACCATTGGCGAAACACTAAAGGACTCTCACAGCACGGCTATACTGCTTTGCTCGCTTCCAAAGAGCTACTCCAATCTCATCACGATGTTGGAATCAAGGCCTGATGACGAGCTAACGCTTGAATTCACCAAGAACAAACTCCTTGATGAACACACACGCAGAGTAGAAAGTTCGAAAGACGAAAGCACTGAATCAAAAGCCTTAAAAAGCCTCCACAGAGCTTCAAGCCAAAGAAGAGAAAAAGAGAAGAAATTCTGTTCTTTCTGCCTCAAACCAAACCACTCCAAGGAAGAATGTTGGCACTATCAAAAGCGAAACAACAGCAACAAAGAGTATAAATATGAAAACTTCAGAAGAGGAAACGTACCAAAGTACACAAATCAGTCGAGTTTCACCCAAGAACAACCAACAAATCATAGAACAACAAAAGGACCTAACCCAAAAGCTCTCAATTGCACTCAACGAGAAGCAAGTGTACACAACTGGTTCGTCGACTCTGGAGCCACATCTCATATGGCGTACGATGAAAGCTTCTTCACTGAACTTAACAGAGAACAAACACAAAATGTTGTGGTTGCTAATGGCAATAAGCTGCAGGTCAAAGGGATAGGACAAGGAGAAATCAAAGTCATCACACCCCAAGGAAAGACTGACACCTCACTTCTCACCAAAGTTCTCTACATCCCGGAACTAACAGACAACCTTCTGTCAGTGAGTGCGGCCACCTCCAACGGATGTAAAGAAACGTTCAAAAGAGATTGGTGTACCATCGAAAGAGACAACACAGCCCTCGCGAACGGTATACTTGACAAAGAAATGTTCCGACTCCACCTTGATGACAACCTCCAAACTCGCACATTCAAAGCAAATGTAGCAAAACAAAACCACTGCAAGAACAAAAATTGCCTCATGCTCTGGCACGACAGACTAGGACACAGAAATATAGAATCAATTAAGAAAATTCAAAATGAGAACCTAGCAAGAGGACTAAGTCTAAATAACTGTTCGCACAGCACAGACTGCGTTCAGTGCATTCAAGGAAAACTCACCGAAACCCCATTTCCAAAGAAGACAGAGTACAGAGCAGCTGAAACGCTTCAACTTGTCCACAGTGATGTCTGCGGTCCACTACCAACTAACTCTCTTAGCGGTAAGAGATACTTCATCACCTTCACCGATGACTATAGCAGATACACGAAGATCTACCTCCTGAAAGGAAAAGACGAAGTCTATGAAAAAATAAAAGACTACGTCATCTAAGCACACACGGAATTTGGAAAAAATATCCAAACCATACGGACGGACAACGGTCGTGAGTACGTAATCCGACAAGTCGAAGATTTCCTGAACCAAAGCGGAATTAAACATCAGCTAACAGTCCCCTACTCACCAGCCCAGAACGGAGTAGCCGAAAGGAAAAATCGATCACTAATGGAGATGACAAGATGCATGCTGTTTGACTCGGGACTCCCACAGTCTCTATGGGCGGAAGCGGTTACCACAGCTAATTACCTACACAACCGAATACCCTCGAAAGCTACAGACAAGACTCCATTTGAACTATGGACCAACAGGAAGCCCAGTCTGAAGCATCTAAAAAGATTCGGATGTAAAGCCTTCGCCTATATTCCCAAGATAAAAAGAAACAAGTTGGATAGCAAAGTTATCGAAGGGATCTTTCTTGGATACGATGATCGAAGCAAAGGATACAGAATCCTGCACGACACAGACAACATCACAATCAGCAGATCCGTAAAATTTCTAGAAAAAGAAAATGGGTTTCACCACGCTTCCACAAAAACAACTTCACCACAATTACTAAGTACAGATCTAACTTCCTCTAATCATATTGGAAATGCAGAGGAAAGTCAGGAACCAGGAACACAATCCGAAAACCTTGAGGACTCAGAAACCGAGGATTACATTCAACCCGGTACAAGCACAGGAACACAAGTGGTCACACAAAGAAGATCCACGAGACCAAAAAAGGGAATACCTCCCATAAGAAATGACTACATGCTGTACAAAACTGAAGCTCAAGACATTCAGACACCCACCAGCTACTCGGAAGTCCTACAATTACCAAAAATAGAAAGAGAAAATAGCTACAAGCAATGAACGAAGAACTAAATTCTCTTGAGAAGAACAATGTCTGGGAACTAACGCCTCTACCTAAGGGCAAAAAGATCATAGGATGTAAATGGACCTACAAACAGAAACTCAATTCCAAAGGAGAAATAGAGCGGTACAAAGCCAGACTCGTATCAAAAGGGTTCAATCAGAAATTTGGCCGAGACTACGAAGAAACCTTTGCACCAATTGTGAAGCATTCTACAATTAGAGCCTTCCTAGCTGCATCAGTCTACAAAGGGATGCAAGTGAACCACCTCGATGTCAAGACAGCGTTCCTACACGGCGACCTAGATAAAGAACTCTACGTGGAACTCCCAGAAGGACTCCATACAAAACAAACAAACGAAGTCTGCAAACTAAAGAAGGCAATTTACGGTCTAAAACAAGCCGGAAGATCTTGGAACACAAAAATCGCAAACACTCTAATTAAAAATAACTTCAAACAGAGCATTGTAGACCCATGCCTATTCACCAAGAATGAAGAAAACCATTCCATCTACTTGATTCTATATGTGGATGACATGCTCCTTGCAAGCGATTCCGAAATAATCATCCAAAACACTGTAAAAACTCTCGAAAAATAATTCGAAATAAAGAACCTTGGAGACCCCACTCAATTCATTGGTATAGAAATCTCAAGGAACAGAGAAGGTGAACTCCTTCTGAGCCAAAAGAATAAAATCCAAGAATTAGTTGAAAGGTACAATCTCCAAGAAGCGAAACCTACTTTCACTCACATGGAAAGCGGATACCCCGGTATATCTGATGTAAAACTTTTACCAAACAACGTCCAATACCAACAACTGATAGGCTCACTATTGTACCTAAGCGTAGCATCCAGACCAGACATCGCAACTCCGGTCTGCATACTCAGCAGCAGAAACCAGAATCCTAGAAATTGTGACTGGAATGCAGCAAAAAGAATCGTAAGATATCTAAAAACTACTAAAGAACTCGAGCTACGCATATCTAACCAAAAACCTCCCACACTGGAAGCATACAGTGATGCCACATGGGCAAGCGACAACACTGACAGAAAATCGCTAAGCGGAAACTTGTTCCTACTGGGATCAAACCCCATCTCATGGATGACTGGGAAACAAGGTTGCGTATCTCTCTCATCCACCGAAGCGGAACTAATCTCCGCAGCTGAAGCCTCACAAGAACTGTTGTGGCTCCTCGACTTGCTAAAGGATCTCGAACTGGAACAGAAAGCTCCAATCTACTTTCACCAAGACAACCAATCATGTCTCAAGATATGTTCATCCGAAAAAGTGTCTTCTAGAACCAAGCACATCGCAACCAAGATCCATCACCTGAAGGATCTTCAGAAGAAGACAGTGATAAAAATGATCTACTGCCCGACAGGCGACATGAAGGCGGACATCCTGACCAAGCCGCTACCAAGGCCGACATTTGAGAAGTTACGCAACAACCTCGTGACGTCTCTGCATTCATGCCGGGGATTGTTGGAAACTGAATGCTACGACAGCTAGCTCCACACTGGCCTTATCATCATCACTACAGTTTGTTTACTTCTTCTCTATATTATAAATGTGTTCGCTACTATATTTTTGTTTTTTTACTAAATGGATAATAAAGATTATTATTATATAATCATCAACGTCCTCATGCCTTCATACAAGCTGTAAGTACCTAAATCTTACATCAAGGTCAACCCGGTTCTATTATTTTATTTCCACCAACGTATTATAACTACATCTTTATAAAAAGAACAATTCCCTTGATTAAGGGTGACACAGAGTGGCCTAAACGTGAGGTCAAAATTAAAAAAAAAAAATAGAACTTGCTTCGATTTATTGTCATTGAAATTTCATATTTGGTTGTGATCAATCTATATTTATATATTAACGTCAAAATTTTATGTGTATTACACAGCATGTGCATTAGAGCAATTCATCGTTGAAAATTGTTATTAATTTTAACGCTACTTTGTGTTAATATTTCTGCAGAAATAGTTTTAAATTTCTGTTGTTAAAAAAATATTGTTTTATTTTTTTAAAATTTATTTATTGTTACAAAAGCACGAAGTCCAAAGGACTATTGTGCTGTGCTAGTATTATTTACATATATGTGATTAATTATTTACACGATGAATTAGTATTGTTTTGTAAATTATTGTACAAATAGTTCTAAACTTAACAAAGTTCTCATAAGATAGAGTATATACACAAAGAGTATTTGGTAATGTTTCAAAGTATCTACATACAATTTGATTAGTCAGAGGGCAAGTTAAAAGAAGATGCTCTGGTGATTCAATATCTAAGCGGCATTCACATGTTGGATCATTGATAACATTCAGTTTGAATAGGAAACTTAAGAAGGGTCCTTTGCCTGTTAAGAATAAAGTAGTGAATTTATCAGAAGAAATGAAATTTGGGACAGCAATTGGAAAGAATTTATTAAACAGTTCATTAGATTGAGAAAGATAAAACTTAAATTTTAGATCCAGATATAGTTTATTTAATTCTTTTTGAAGGGGTTTTTTTTTTGAGTGTTTGATCTGTGAGAGAATTTGTCATATTATACTTTGTTTATGATAATTCAAGATAATCGGACAGTAAAGGAGTTTTCGCTAGTATATCTGTGATGTAAGAAGATGAAGTCCTATAATCATGAATGCATCTAATAAGAATTTGATATTGCATAGAGAATTCAACTTAGATCTTTTTGCGGCAGTGATAAAAGGAAAACAAATATTTGGTGCATAGCTTATTGTAGAGCGTATCATAGCTTTATATGAGATCAATCTACGCCGAGTATCAATGCCCCAAGTACGTGCACATAATGAGGATAATATATTCTTAAGTTTCGTAGCTTTCATAATTATATTGTCAACATGTGTTCCAAAATTAATCTTATTCCTTTCTCTATGATTTTTTAAAATAACTCCCAAGATTTTAACAGTTTCTGATGGTTTAATTATTTTTCCATCAAAATTAATGGGCAATTTTTCATAGTTATGTAGATAGAGTATACCTGTTTTGTTTGGACTTAGTGAAAGTTTTACCTTTTCACACCAGGCTTTGATTTTTATTAGACATTTGGTAATATTGTACTGAAGATAAAAAAATATTGTTTGATGATTAGTACCAATATTTACAGCGCTCACAAAAATACATTAACCCTAAAAAACGTAGTATTGTAAAAAAATCAATATAATTCTTATATGCCCGATTTTTATAAATATAACCATAAAAAATGTATGAAAAAAAAAAGATGGGATTTTCGAGGCTTGAACCCTGTCCTTTAGACAGTTTAGTCCAAGGAACAAAAGTAAGACCTCGCATTGGCTGAGGTGACAGCTAACAGCCTATCAGAATGCGAAAAGGTAATAAACATTTATATTACGATGCACTAGCGCGCCATCTGTTATCAAATTCCAAAACTATTTTAGAGGCGTAATATTCTTTTTAAAATAAAACAATTTCTACTGTCCTTACTGCAATGGAATTTTAATTTTACCATTGCAGTAAGGACAGTAGAAATTGTTTTATTTTAAAAAGAATATTACGCCTCTAAAATAGTTTTGTAATTTAATAAACATTTAGCCGAATATTATCGTAGTTGGATGATATATATATCTTATAAAAAGAAATGAGATTTGATTTTCTGCTTGTATTTATGATCATCTTGGGGATTATGCTATGGAGTTATTTGTTGGTTCTTTTTAGTAATATATGGTATTGGTAATGCAGTCGTGGCTAAAATCTTGAAAGTATAATAACAAAAATGGTTTTGATCAGAGATTGTTTTATTTAAGCTAAAGTAATATATAAGAACATGATTTGATTAAAGTACTGCCTGGCTTAAGGCGTAAGAATAAAAAATGAAAAGCTTATTTACATAATGTACAAATGTTTTGAGCCGACCAACGGGGAAGAAGAGAGAAAATATCTTTATTTACGGGCTACTAACCAAAAGTTATGATTTTTGAGCCCAAAATCGATGTCAGGTGGCAAGGGACCCTAGGATGTGGAAGCAGGAGATGTCTCGCAGGGGTGGTAGAAACGTTGGGCAAGCAGGGGAATAGCGCCAGGGTGCAGTGAGGCGGGTGCGTTGAATAGGCCAGGAATCCAGGAGAAGTGGCAGATGATAATGGAGGGAGAAGGTCCTTGAAGCCTAGAACTTGAGGGCCCTAGACTTCAGGATGGGGCAGCTTGAGGCTCTCGCCTCGTGCTTGTCAGGAAGGCCCTGGGAGCAGCAGTTGGCACATTTGGAGGTGCGCTGGTCAGCAATGGATGGGCAGGTTCGGCCTTCATGGCCGTCTTCACCGCAGTGGAAGCACTTAGGAGCTCTAGTGCATTGGGCAGAGTTGTGGCCGAAGCCACAACAGCGGAAGCAGACGCGGGCGCGGATGGACTCCTCGAAGTTGAGGATTACTCCATCCACCACGATCCTCCCGCGAACGCCCAGGGCTCTAAAGGTCTTGAGGTCCACCTCGATGAAGGCGGTGCAGGTCCCGTTTCTGGGTGCAGAACGGTGCGCCACGCGCACCACCTTGTCCCCAGGAAGTTTTCTAACAGCAGCGGTTTCCAGGAAGGTCTCCTCAATTGTGGAGTTGGATGTCTCCTCATCCACTTTGAAGAGGCAGATCCGTGGCAGGATCTCCTTCTGCTGGCGGACCTTCATTCCATTCAACTTGCTGGCCAGGGAGGTTGTAACCTCAGGGATGGTGTCAGGATTGCTGGAATGGAGGACCAGCTTCCCCTTGGTGCGCAGGGAGGCCCAAACGCCTTGGGGGAGAGTGTGAGCAGCGCGGACTGTTTTCAGCATCTCCCTTGGGTCAGCCTGTGGGTCATCTGAGATGACCACTGTGTGGGCCGCCGATTTTTCTCCATGAAGGATCACTTGGGCGGCCGCAGGCTTGGAGACGTGGGAAGGCACAGGTTTTGAAGGACCATTCAGGTTTGTCCTCTTTGCAGGCGGGTTGGGAGCTTCAGACTGCTTCCTTTTGGTTGGAGCAGGAGCAGGCAGGGAGGAGGCAGGCTTCTTGGCAGGGAGAGCAGCAGGAGCAGGAGTGGCGGGCTTGATTGGGTCAGTCTGGGAGCTGGTTTCATTGCAGGAAGGAGCAGGGCAGGTTTGAGTGCCGCGGCAAGCAGTCTTGGGCTTGTTGGCCTCCTCAATTTCGTCCAACTCTGCGAAGGACTCGAGGGTGTCAGTGAGGTTCTCTACATTGGTAGCGAGGGCCTTGATCATTTCAGTCCGCGAGGCGATGTATCGTATCAGGTCCTCATGCAGGGATTTCAGGGCAGGATGGCCAATGGAGCTCAGGATGCTGCAGTTGCGTGAGATCACCATCTCATCTTCCCTCTCCAGGTCGGCGACGTTCACGATGCGGGTTGTAGGCTTGTAGGCCTTCTTTTTCTTCTTGGCAGGATTCATGACCATTGGGGAACGAACAACGGGGAAGAAAACGGGGATGCAACGGGGAAGAACAACAACAATGAGTTTTTATAGGGGAAGCACGACCTCTGGCGGTCGATTTAGCAGTATTTGTATCTATGAAATATATATCTAAATAAATTAATATTTTAATAAAACATTTCAGATAATTCCTTTATATAACATTTTAAATAATACCTTTATATAACATATATATCTATATATATATAAAAATGAATGTATGTCTGTCTGTCCTTTATGCCTGACCAAACCACTCATTGGAACGCCATGAAACTTTGGGAAATTATTTAGTATAGTACTGGGAAGGTTTCTGAAAAATAATTTCTTGAATATCTTGAATATCCTTAGAGTTATTTGAAGATTTGTAGCTTTAACTCGCAAGCAGCGCCACCTTGCGACGGAGATAGGCTTAGGTTTTGGCAGGAAGTCTGCTCCACGCCTGATGACCTTGGGTCTTTCAGGGCTAATATATTAAGTAAAACTAATTCAAATATTAGTGCTTTATAATGGCTATCTCCTTGAGGTTACCGATTTAAAAGTTTATTTTCTAATTTTAGATTGTATAAGAAACATATTTTATTTTAAGTATTGTACTTTATTTTAAAAAGTTTAAATAATTGTGCAAGACGATATATACGATATGTAAAAATTAAAAGAAATAATGAGTATCGTTTAAATATAAAATTCGAATAAATATAAATGCGATACTAAAAATTAAATAACTTATATAGAAGCTTTTGCATAGTTTCGTCCTGTAAACATACCAACCGGGGAAAAAATGTTCACTAGATAAAACGATGATTTTGTAATGTAGAAAATTAGGAAAGACAAAATTCAGGATGACACGGCAATTTATTTGAGACAAGAATAATGACACAATTACAAGGCAATATACTATTCTTTTAACCTCCAATTACCGAGGGAATCAATTAATATTGATTTTATTCAACTTATCGAGTATTTTTCAAGGGACCGGGAAAAAATGTTCACTAGATAAAAACGATGATTTTGTAATGTAGAAAATTAGAAAAGACAAAATTCAGGATGACACGGCACACAGGGACCGGGAAAAAATGATCACTTTATCGAAATGTTCACTAGATAAAACGATGATTTTGTAATGTAGAAAATTAGGAAAGACAAAATTCAGAATGACACAGCACACAGAGACCGGGAAAAAATGATCACTTTATCGAGAGATTCAAATTTACGAGTTTCAAATTATCAAAATATATCTTTTTTTTTTATAAGTTTATAGAGAATTGTTTTAACAAATGTTCGTTAGACAAACCTTTACTCGGGTACCGATTAATATTGATTTTATTCAACTTATCGAGTATTTCTCAAGGGACCGGGAAAAAATGTTCACTTTATCGAGAGATTCGTTAGACAAACCTTTACTCGGGTAAAACACGGGCGAAGCCGGGTACGTCCGCTAGTATATATGCGTGTGTGTGTGTTGTATTCACACAGCGCGCCTGTATATAAGTATTATTAATTACCGAAAAGAAATATTGAAATATATTTTTTTTTCCTTTTAAGAAATTCTCTCTAATCAAGAGTCATATTTTTAAAAATTCATTGTGCGAGTTAAATTTTCGGATTTAAAAATTGTTTTTAAAGTTTTAATAAAAATGATGTTCTTTATAGATGTTTTGAAAACAATTTAAAGGCATGTTTTTAATCATTTCTTTGAAATTCTATGTATCCCGTTTAAATATCCTTTTTGAATATATTTTTTTCCAGAATGAAAATATTTTTCAACAAATTGTAAAACACGTGATGTTTAACCAAGTTTTATAATTGGTCAAAAGTTTTTTAAAATAGAAATATTTTCTAATCAATATATAATTTGCCTAGATTTTAAATTAAAATGCATTTTTTTCAATATAGTAGAAATAAAGATTGTGCTTGTATATTTACTAACATATTATGAATGGGGAAGATGATTATTTCTGGCTTTCATTCTATTTCTGATAAATCAAAAGAAGCCAAAAATGCATGAGGTTTCGTATTGCTGGACCTTGCCAGTTTGGTGCAGGTTTTGTGTTAAACGTTTAATTGTACTTATGTATGTATAGTGAATAAAATAACCACTCTATATATTGCCTTTATACCATTAAAATTAATCATATTAATTAAAACAAAATCAAAAATAAAAATTGTAGCCATTAATTTTTAATCTATGTGTTTCTTTTCTTATATGTCGTCAAATATAATATCTACAGACCTTACTGTGCAATGATAGAAGTTATTGAAGGAGAGGGCTTAGCTCATTAGTGGTGAACCTTCTCAGCAGTTTCGTCAAATTAATCTCCAGACCGCTCTACTATTGTATTGAATTGGTTTTTCTTCTATACCTGAATTTTCTAAGGAAGGCAGTTTAGGGAGGTTTAGGGAATTTATAGACGTAAGCTTATAGGTCTGTAGAGGTGCATGCATATAATTTCAAGGAATTGAATTGAACAAGGCTCTTACTATCATTAATTCCTATCATTAAAAATATTTAATGATATATGTGAAAATAAATCCTGAAAATAAATTGTTCAATTTTTTTTTCGATAGATCGCAATTGAATACATAAATCAAATATATGGGCTGATTTTTATATTTCAACGTTTTTATTGTTATCTTTCGATAATTTCCCTTTATCGGGCTGATAAAAGGATTTTTATTTACGTGTTTATGCACAGGTGTATGGAATTAATGAAACAAAGAGAGTGGTGGTCAGGGAGTTGGCGTCGTGTAGATTGGAATCCCTGACACAACCAGGTTGGACAATACCAGTTCAGGCGTTGGTGGTGAACAAAATGACCGGGATGTTGCCTAGCCAGGACTTATGTCTATCCATGCCAGCCAGCTGGTATTCCCTGCCCCTGGCGGATCCACAGTTTGAGCGTAGCCGGAAAATTGATGTGATTCTGGGCGCTGATGTCTAAGAACAATTATTGCTTCCTGACATCAAAAGGCAAAGACAGGGCCAATTATGCGCTCAGAATACAAGATTAAGATGGGTGATTTCCGGAAAATTGCCTCTTGTAGATCAGAGCAGTCCGCACCTGGTGTACCACACTAGCGTGAAGTATGAAAATGGCTTGAAGGACATCCTTAAACGGTTTTGGGAAGTGGAAGAAATCCCCATCCAGCGGCGGAATTCGGCAGAGGAGGAGTTTTGTGAGCGACTGTATCATTCCGAAGTCAAACGAACCAGAACTTAAAGATATGTCGTCTCTCTACCGTTGGATCCAACACTAGCGGATTCAGATCCTGGTAAAACCGAGTAATTCACTAAGCGCCAGATGCTTTCTTTTGTTGCAAAACAATATAATCCTGGGAAGGATGGCCTGGTACGGGTTGCTACAGTGAATACGTCACTGGGAGTACTCCGTAGACCCCTAGTCAAGCTGGTGATGCTGCCGGTGGCGCCTTCAGAATTTGATAGAGTCCATCAACCGGGGGAGAATGTTGAGAATTAGATGTATATCTGTGAATATTTATTTTTTGTTAATCTG
>CP092868.1:76215807-76268292 GCA_030710605.1 Cordylochernes scorpioides
AAACTCGGCAGACAGAGAGAGACAGGGACGAACAATAAGTGATCTTTATTTCAAAATGATAGTCATAATACAGAGCGAGAACGGCGTCGGCTTAGTAGCAAGTAGGACCACCCGCGGACGGCGATGCACGCAGCAACACGTCTAGGTAGAGAGTCAATCAGAGTACGGATGGCGTCCTGAGGGATGGCTCTCCATTCCCTCTCAACCATTTGCCACAGTTCGTCTTCTGAACGCGGCTGTGGCAAGGCATGCAAACGGCGTCCAATGATGTCCCAGACGTGCTCGATTGGTGAGAGATCAGGAGAGTACGGTGGCCAGGGAAGCATATATACATCTTGCAGAGCTTGTTGGCTAATGCGAGCAGTGTGCGGTCGGACGTTATCCTGCTGATAAAGGGCATTGGGTACCCCCTGAAGGTAGGGGAGTGTCACCGGTCGCAACACATCATCAACGTATCGTTGGGCCGTCATAGTGCCCTGAATGCGAAGTAAAGGTGACCTGGAATCATACGCGATTGCGCCCCAAACCATGATTCCACGCTGTCGCACGGTGGGCGTTCCACAATTGCTGCCGGATTGGACCTTTCTCCACGTTGACGCCACACGCGTACACGGCGACTATCACTTGACAAGCAGAAACGCGACTCATCTGAGAACACGACCCTGTGCCATTCCGTCATCCACGTCGATCTAGCCCAGCACCATTCCTAACGTTGGCGCCTATTCGGTGGGGTCAATGGCAGTCTTCTTAGCGGACGGCATGAGTGCAAGCCATTAGCAACCAATCGACGGGAAATGGTTCTGGTCGAGATGGAATGATCTAGGATGTCTTGCACATGTTGCAGGATGGCGGTACAAGTGGCTTGTGGGGCCGCCACTGCTTGTCGAAGGATACGCCGATCCACACGTGCTGACGTCACTCTGGTTGCACCGACATTCCTATAAATTGCCACATTTCCTTGTTCCAACCATCTTCTCCACAGTCGGTGCACCGTGGACGCACCAAGGTGTGTATCAGCTGCGATTTGACGTATGGACCAACCTGCCCTTTTCAGTCCAATCACCATGCCCCTCGTAAAAGCGTCTGTCTGCTTGAACTGCCTCCGTTTACGATGACCTGGCATTCTCTGTTATTACACGTGTCTTTTGACACAAGAACAAAATTTCTACAATGATTTTCCTTGAAGAAATAACGACACGAATACTGTCCTTTCTGCAAGCTCCTTCCCTTATATCTTACTCCATGTGCGCACGAGAGCTGCGCAGTTTACATCATTTGCATAACTCGGTTAGGCGCGTCTACGCTGAAATTTGCATAATTTTCTGGCCACTATTTCTTGGTGTTCCATTTTCAATGTCACGCAGTGTATTTGGCCAACCCAATTTCTTGATAAATCAATAAGTTCGTGGATGGCGTTTCTTGATTTATCTATAAATTGGGTTGGCCAATTATCAGGGAACAGGCTAAATCAATGTTTAGTTGATTTCTGTTCCACCAGATGGCGCTCTGCCTTCTGTAAAGCACATGTGCTCCTGATCAGGATATGCCATTTTTAATATATATATATATGAAAAAAACAATAGAAAAAATTGAAAGATAAGGGGGTCAGGTGTTGATATTAAAAATAAAAAAGGCATTTCCTGACCACGAGCACATGTGCTTTTTAGATGGCAGAACGCCATCTAGTGGAGAAAAAATAACCTAAACGTTTATTTAGCTTGCTCCGTGATATTTGGTTAACCCAATTTCTTAATAAATCAAGAAAAGCCATCCACGAACGCGTTTCGCGTGTGGTTACAGCCTACTCCACGCTGACGAGCGCCAACAGCGCGAAGCGCGTTCGTGGATGGCTTTTCTTGATTTATCATGAAATTGGATTGGCCAAATATCACGGAGCAAGCTAAATAAACATTTAGTTTATTTTTTCTCCACTAGATGGCGCTCTGCCATATAAAGAGCACATGTGCTCGTTGTCAGGAAATGCCTTTTTTATTTTTAATATATATATATATATATATCTTATATAAAGAAAAGAGATGCTTTTCTGCTTGTATTTAATTATCTAGAGGATTATACTATGTTAGTTATTTGCTGGTTCTTTTTAGGACTAAATGGTATTGGTGATGCAGTCGTGGCTAAAATCTTGAAAGTATAATAACAAAAATGGTTTTGATCAGAGATTGTTTTATTTGAGCTAAAGTAATATATAAGAACATAATTTGATTAAAGTACTGCCTGGCTTAAGGCGTAAGAATAAAAAAATGAAAAGCTTATTTACATAATGTACAAATGTTTTGAGCCGACCAGCGGGTAAGAGAAAATATGGTTTTACGGGCTACTAACCAAAAGTTATGATTTTTGAGCCCAAACTCGATGTCAGGTGGCAAGGGACCCTAGGATCTGGCGGCAGGAGATGTCTCGCAGGGTTTGTGGAAACGTTGGGCAAGCAGTGGAACAGCGCCAGGGTGCAGTGAGGCGGGTGCCTTGAATAGGCCAGGAATCAAGGAGAAGTGGCAGATGGAATTGGAGGCAGAAGGTCCTTGAAGCCTAGAACTTGAGGGCCCTAGACTTCAGGATGGGGCAGCTTGAGGCTCCAGCCTCGTGCTTGTCAGGAAGGCCCTTGGAGCAGCAGTTGGCACATTTGGAGGTGCGCTGGTCAGCAATGGATGGGCAGGTGCGGCCTTCATGGCCGTCTTCACCGCAGTGGAAGCACTTAGGAGCTCTGGTGCATTGGGCAGAGTTGTGGCCGAAGCCACAACAGCGGAAGCAGACGCGGGCGCGGATGGACTCCTCGAAGTTGAGGATTACTCCATCCACCACGATCCTCCCCGCGAAACGCCCAGGGCTCTAAAGGTCTTGAGGTCCACCTCGATGAAGGCGGTGCAGGTCCCGTTTCTGGGTGCAGAACGGTGCGCCACGCGCACCACCTTGTCCCCAGGAAGCTTTCTAACAGCAGCGGTTTCCAGGAAGGTCTCCTCAATGGTGGAGTTGGATGTCTCCTCATCCACTTTGAAGAGGCAGATTCGCGGCAGGATCTCCTTCTGCTGGCGGACCTTCATTCCATCCAGCTTGTTCGCCAGGGAGGTTGTAACCTCAGGGATGGTGTCAGGATTGCTGGAATGGAGGACCAGCTTCCCCTTGGTGCGAAGGGAGGCCCAAACGCCTTGGGGGAGAGTGTGAGCAGCGCGGACTGTTTTCAGCATCTCCCTTGAGTCAGCCTGTGGGTCATCTGAGATGACCACTGTGTGGGCCGCCGATTTTTCTCCATGGAGGATCACTTGGGCGAACGCAGGCTTGGAGACGTGGGAAGGCACGGGTTTTAAAGGACCATTTAGGTTTGTCCTCTTTGCAGGCGGGTTGGGAGCTTCCGACTGCTTCCTTTTGGTTGGAGCAGGATCAGACAAGGTGGAGGCAGGCTTCTTGGCAGGGAGAGCAGCAGGAGCAGGAGTGGCGGGCTTGATTGGGTCAGTCTGGGAGCTGGTTTCCTTGCAGGAAGGAGCAGGGCAGGTTTGAGTGCTGCGGCAAGCAGTCTGGGGCTTGCTGGCCTCCATAACTTGGTCCAGCTCCGCGAAGGCTTCGAGGGTGCCAGAGAGGTTCTCTACTTCAGCAAGGAGGGCCTTGACCAGCTCAGTTCGCATTGCGTTGAAGCGGATAAGGTCCTCATGCAGGGTCTTCAGGGCAGGATGGCCAATGGAGCGCAGGATGTCGTGGTTGCGTGAGATCACCATTTCATCTTCCTTCTCCAGGTCGGCGACGTTCACGATGGGCTTGAAGGCCTTCTTTTTCTTCTTGGTAGGATTCATGTCAAGAGCAGGAAAGCAAAGATGTGACCAGGTAGAGAGCTAGCTGGCAACGATGCAAAAGAAGAAAATAATGCAAATTATATATACGACTAGCGGCGAAGAACAACAACGAGTTTTTATAGGGGAAGCATGACCTCTGGTGGTCGATTTAACAGAGTATTTGGATCTATGAAATATAATTTTAAATAAAATAATATTTTAATATAACATAGATATATATATGTCACATTCTGCTTATAAATTATTAGTAGATGTAAATTTTTACGCCGTTAGGAATTATGTAAATTTTTGTAACGATTAAAAAAGGCGCGTGATTGAAATAAAGTTAGTCAGACGGTTGAATGAAATGTTTTTTTCACGACTTGTTGAAGGATCGTGTGGACGGGGTGGACTTTAATTTACTTTTTGTTTTAGACTCCGGATCAGAAATAAATATCCTTCCCAGGCATCTATTGCCGGCGGAATTTATGACATTAATTAAGGAACCCAAACTTAAATCTTTGAAATCTGTTAGCCATTGTATAGACATTGTTGGCGAGATTGAGTTAAATACTACCATAGGAGCTAAGTCGCTCAATCTTTTGTTTCATATAGTTCAAAGTGGAAGTCTTAATTTTAGTATTTTATCTGCCAAATACTTACCCTATTTTAAGGTGAAAATATATTTTAATAATAGTTACATTAAACAGAATAATAGAAAATTAGGCCAGTTTAATTACAGTTTTTCAGACAGAGAATTAGAAGCCATACAGAGATTTTATAAAATTCAAAACTATTATGCTAAAATTAGTAGAACCAAATATTGCAATCATCATGTAAATTGTTTAAAGGTAAATAGAAAATGTCTTAGGATTAGAGATTCTTTATTCTATAGAAATGTTGCAAACTTGCTTGAAGATGATGTTTGTAATTTTGTTTGTTCCGTGCCAGACAGTGGAGCAGTTCCTTATGTATTAAAATCTAAGCCAGTGTATCAACCAGATACAAAACCTCTGCCACTGTCTGACACGAATGATTGTTTTTTACATGATAATATAGAACTTTTCTCTATGGTAAAAATATTATTAGATAATTATTCAGAGATCTTTGGGGAAAACAAATTTAATATAAAACCATTGAACATCCAGCCTCCAAGACTGAGACTGAGTGACAAAAAGCCTGTCTGTGTTAGACCGTATCATCATAGCTTGAGAGATCGGGATTCAATAAAACAACAAATTGAGCAATTGTTAAAGTACGGCTTAATCAAACCTGCGTCTTCCCCATACAGCGCACCTGTGACGCTCGCACCCAAGAAGGGCGAGGGAAGGGTTAGGTTTTGTATCGACTATAGACACCTAAACAGGAAAATAATTTTGGATTCCTTCCCTAATTCATTAATGGAGGATATAGTTCAGAAGGTACAGGGCGCCAGAGTATTTTCATGCCTAGATATCTTGAGCGCTTACTGGACAATCCCTCTTCATCCAAAAGATCGGGAGATGACATGTTTCTCAACTTCTGAGGGCTCTTATGTCTGGTGTAGATTGCCGTTTGGATTAAAGACCGCCCCTGCAATATTTAATAGAAAGCTCTCTGCCATTCTGCAGAAATATAAACTTGATAATGTAACATCTTATTTTGATGATATTTTAGTATTTTCAGAAAACGAGGAATCCCATTTAAAACACCTCGGACAAATATTCGAGATTTTAAAAAAAGAAGGCATACAGTTAAGGAGAGATAAATGTCTACTATTTATGAAAAGGATAACTTACCTCGGCTATGAAATTTCGGAGAACCAGATCTCGCCTTCGGGCGTTAATGTCGATGTCATCAAATCATTGCCCCCACCTCGTGATTTGCGATGTTTAAGATCCTTTTTGGGAAGCGTGACACATTACGCGAAATTTATAAAGAATTTTAACAACCTAAGAGCCCCTTTGAATGAGCTTCTCAAGAAAAACTTCCGGTTTATCTGGACGGAGGAATGTCAGAGAAGCTTTGAGGATTTAAAGGAAGGGCTATGCTCCGAACCAATACTTCAACTTTTTAACCCTTCTTTGGCTACACATATTTATTGCGATGCCAGTACCTCGGGTATAGGAGCGGTGCTTAAACAGGAATATCCTGATGGCACGCAAAAGCCGTTCACCTATTTCAGTAGGGCTTTGCGAGGTGCCGAGTCTAAATATACAATAACAGAACTAGAACTGCTCGCGGTGGTCGAGACTTGTAAGCGCTACCACCCTTACATATCCGGCAGTCACGTCATAGTTCACACGGATCATAAGGCGCTGATATGGCTGAATTGCTTCAAACACACCAATGGGAGACTGTTCCGATGGTCTTTGAAGTTGTCCGAGTATGACTTGGATTTTAATTATAACAAGGGTTGTGAAAATCACGAAGCCGATATGCTCTCCAGACTTCCATACTCTTATTTTTTGTCAGCTCAAGCCTTGAAACAAAACCAGGGTGATTTATCGATACCATCTTCAAAATTATACTCTATGGTGGATGGTATTACTTATATAAGACTTAATAACAAGGATAGGATAGTTGTTCCCCTGGAGCTCCAAGATAACCTGATTCAGAAAGCCCATGAATCTTTAGGACACCCAGGCATCAGTGCTATGATCAGAGCACTTTCCGTTCAATACTATTTTAAGGGGATGATAGGTAAGATAAATAATTATGTTAAGAACTGCAAGGAGTGTCAAACAATAAAGAGTAGCACCCAGCCCTCCTATGGACTGATGGGATCATTGCCTAGGGCGGCAAAACCCTTCGATGTCCTGGCTTTAGATACGGTTTTGGGCCTAGGAGGTTATAATAGTGCTAAAAATTGTATCCATACCGTTATCGACCATCATTCACGATATATCTGGGGTTATGCTTCCAAAGGCACATCCATCGCGACCTACATAAATATCATCAACCAATTATTAAATATAGGAAAACCTAGAATCTTAGTCACGGATAGACATCCCTCGTTTGTCTCGAAGAGATTTAATAAATTTCTTCAGGAGAAGGGTATAAAGCACGTAATGACCTCTCCGTCCCATCCAGAGTGTAATGGACTACTAGAACGGGCTAATGCAACGTTGATTGGAAGGTTAAAAATACAATATCAAGGTAACCCTAGGGCCCCTTGGCCTAAATTGTTACAAAAGACGCTGGAAGAATATCGAATCACACCCCACTCTACGACTACATTCCCTCCGATATACTTGCTGTACGGAACCCTCCCTTCCTACATCTCTGATTTTACGAATCCGTATCCGCCAGTAGAAAAAGCCCGAACCATTGCCAATGAAAAAACCGAGGAATTACATAAAAGGTTAGTTAAAAGATACAATAGTTCTCATAGATTCCCGAATTTAAAAATTGGAGATAAAGTTTTGAATCGAATCCCTCATCAGGTAGGCCATGGCAAACTGTCACCAGTTTATTATCCAGATCCATACACCGTTCTTTCTACCCCATCACCTCACATAGTCGAAATAAAAAACCATGCCAGCCTGAAAATAAGCCCAGCACAATAGTTAATGTATCTAAATTAAAACTATGGGACCCTATTTCAACCTCGAATGAAGGTATGAGGAATTATCCATTTCCCTTCCAAGATGTGGAGGATTTGAAGGGATGTCTTTAATCCGACCATAACCAAACGTTAGAAAGAAGTTTCCACTCTCTAAGGGGCTGCTTAATATCGCAAAATGTTTTTCTTTACGTCCATGTGGTTTTCTACTTCAATGGTAAAGCTTGAATTCTCTCTACAAACATTGAAGGACTGTTATAATAACGAAAATATTCAAAAAGGATAAGTTTCTTTATTTGAAAAATAAATTCGAGCTTTCGGGCGTAAGCTGCCCTTCTACAGGAATAATGATGGATAGTATAGCCCTGTTGCATATGTTCTAAGTGACACACCTGGGAAAAAACTAACAGGCCGGTCACCCCAAGGATCTCTAGTAAAATGGTCACTATGCGATACAGTGGATTAGGTACGCGCCTGGATGCCCCAACTATCAGGTCCGACTGCCCTACTGCCATAGTGAGAATACTTTTATTATATATTTTTTAATTTTTTTTTTTTTTTGCTTTTTGCAGAATGTTTTTTTTTCTAACCTTCCAACCCCTCCCAACCTCCATTTGTGTAAATAAATCTGAATTTTTTTTTTTTTTAGTAGGGGGGTTTGTCTCATTCTGCTTATAAATTATTAGTAGATGTAAATTTTTACGCCGTTAGGAATTATGTAAATTTTTGTAACGATTAAAAAAGGCGCGTGATTGAAATAAAGTTAGTCAGACGGTTGATTCTCTCTTTCTTTACGCAAAACAATATCCTCTGCATATTGGCGTGTTACATATATATATATATATACTAGCCGAATGGCCCGGGCAACGCCCGGGTTTTACCCAACTGGACCCGGCTTCGCCTGGGTAGTGTTCGAGCGAGGTTTACTCATGAATGAATAGAGGCCCCAACTGTTTGTAAACTCAATGTAATGAATTTTCTTTCAGCAAAATGGAGATAAATTGCAAACAGCAATATCGAAAATGCTTGTAAAAAATCTGAAATATAGGATCCATTTCACAAACACATCTAATGAATAGAGTGCTGTTTGGAGGAGTGGTCTAAACTGTTAATTTTTAAAAACCATGACCCGGGATCATCGAATGCAGATTCAGACACTTTGTTCTGAAAAAAAAAAAAATTGCCCCAATGGCTCCTGATTCTTGAAAAAGTCCAACCCCTCCAGTGAGTGCAAGTAACCAAACTGGGCTTTTATTCTTAAAAATTAAAAAAAAATCTAATGATTAGTGTGAATAAAGGAAAATGGTCGGCACAACCTGAAAATTTCACTTTGTCCACTTCACTCTCGGCTGTCCAATAAGAAACAGCCATAGCAAACATTTTAAAGGGCACCTAATCCGGCATTTACATATCTAAATAGTTAAGCAACTTTTATAAATGTAATATATTTCTGCAATATTGAAATACCTGGACTTGAAAGAATTTTGTATTAGTTATTGTTGCAGTTTTAGAAAAGTGTGGGAAATTGGATATTTTAACAAAAGAATATAATTTTTAAAATGGTATATAAAATAAAAAGGAAATTTGCATAATTTTCTAATAGTCAAGGGCAATTTTAAAAATACCAAAAAAGCAAGACCAAATAAAAATAAACGAATTATGTGTGATGTTTCAGTAACAGCATTGTTACCTTATTAAGACAAAATTACTGAATGTATTCAGTACTTTTGTCTGAAGATGGTAACAATGCTGTTACTGAAACCACATATATAATTTATTTATTTGGATTAGGTCTTGCTTCCATGTGATTCTTATCTATATTTCAAAATATACCTCAATTATATTTTTGCCTAAAAAGGAATATATATAATGCCAAGACCTTAAATCAAAGTAAAATGTCAAATGAGTTATTAATTAACCCTATATGGATCCGCGTTATGGGTCAATAACATGTGAAAATAAGGCCAACAATTGAAATATCATTTTAAAAAAATCAAATTTTGAACGCTAGCTTCACACAGGGCACATATTTTGCTACCAGCTACATGCGTTCTATTTTACTATGATGTGATTTCCACATGTTGGATCTACATTATAATCTCTCCAGAGCTTAAGGTAGCAAACAGTAATTTCACAATACATAAATATCAATGCCAAAAGCCAGAGTTATGATAGCATGTTGCAGTGTAATGTTGACCTGCAGGATGGGAAAAAAGCAATATTATTTCCAAAGACTTTAATTTGAAAAGTATTATGAAACGTTAAATATATTATCTTTACTTTTAAAAGCATGAAAAAAGCTATCTCAATTTGAATAAATTTAGTCTAGAAACAAACATCATGTAAAATTATGCACCAATCGATTGCTGATTGTATATTTTTTTATTTAAATATGAGTATATTTGCATCTATATATCTAAATAAATTTATTCAAAAATATGGTATTACCCTATAGATATATATGAGCAGTTATTTATTGTGAAGCAGATAAATATAAACCTTAACTAAACAAATGACAGCAAAAAAAATTTGAGCCTACCCTTAAAAAAGCAGTTACTGAAAATGCATAGCTGCTGCTTACAATATAAATGCTATTAGAGCATAAACATATTACATGGAACAAACATATAGTAAAATATACGTAGCAAGTTATATAGAAAAACACACTTTTTTTCAATAAATATACTTTTTACAACTTCAATAAAATTTATACTTACTCTAAATATAAGAAAAAAATAGAATACTGTCTCAATTTGTCTTAAAATAGGAATATTCCTTATGAGAATCAAATAGTAAACCTTATCTTTTAAAATGTAGATTGTTATATTTACACTAACTAAAATTAAACGAAGCAAAAAAGATATGAATAAGCTGCGAAATAAATAATATTTCCAATTAATTTAATTTGAAAAAATATTACTAAATAAATAAATAAAATCTTAACTTCTAAAAAGGAAAAAAAAAGGTTATTCGAAATACAATTTTTGCACTTTTAGCCTAAATGCTAAACCAAAACCTCAGCTAACTACGCGCGATATTTCACAATACAGTTTTAATTAACCCAGGTTCCGGGGACGTATAAATTTGATAACGATCGATTAATATTATCTCCAAAGAGTTTAAAAATATATAAATAATCTTACCTTTTAAAGACATTCATCGTGTAAAATTACAAAACAACAAAATTACAAATTAAAAACAAACAACGTGTAAAATTATTAACCAATCAAATTCATTTATCGTCGCGACCAGTGCGCCGCCAAGCGGCAAAAGGCGGGAACTAATCCATTTCAGTTAAATAATTTAAAAAAAAAGTACATTAACCTTTGTAGTTTTTTGAATAGCCTATATGTTAAACGAAATCTTCAGCTACCTACATGCGAAATTCCATAATGATTGAGTCAGTAGATTTTGCGTGATGCGATAACAAACATCGATTTCGCATTTCATTTTTATAGATATAAGGATATATTAAACGTGGAAAATTAGAAAAGACAAACTTCAGGATGACACTGAAATTTATTTAATGTAAAACCAAATTAAAATTAATAAAATAGCAGAGAAGCAATGAGAAATTTTACAGTGTATCAAAATACAAATATCGAAATTAAAAAATATTTTCATAGAATAATAAATACTCTAAGCAAAAATACGAGAATCATGGGAC
This sequence comes from Cordylochernes scorpioides, assembly GCA_030710605.1. NCBI lineage: Eukaryota > Metazoa > Arthropoda > Arachnida > Pseudoscorpiones > Chernetidae > Cordylochernes > Cordylochernes scorpioides. The sequence goes on from CP092868.1 coordinate 76,226,801, forward strand.
GAGTGTCTTTTGTAGGAAGCTTTATTTTAAATCGCTCAAGCTTTCGGGCTGACCGGCCCTTCTACAGGAGACAAGTGAACAAATGGCACATCGGGTACTATATAATGATGGGACTATTTACATATTCAAAAAATTTAAAATTTTAAAAACTTTTTATAGGGATTTTGCATATCTAAGCAAAGTCGGGAGGAATAATTAGCATAATAGTAAATTATGGACAGAAGAAATTGACATGTATGATAATAGATATTAGATATAGTAGAGCCTGTAATATCTTCCAATGTCTATGAGAGAGGAGGGGGGGGGGGAATCCGCACATATGGAGGAAACAGGGCTATGGGAACAGGGATTGGTAGGATTCAGGGAGGTCGATATGTCTATTGATGGCATGGAAGCCCTGGGAAACGAGAGCTTCCAAGGTGAGGCGCTGCTGCTTGTTGTGTATGCGGCTATAGTGCACAGATGGATTGGCCAGGTCGAAAGAGTGGTTGGTGGTTCGGATATGTTGGTATATAGCTGATTTCTCATCTTGTCTGGAGATTTTTTTTCTGTGTTCCTCGAGTCTTGTCCCTACGCTCCTGCCCGTCTCACCAACGTAGACAACATCGCAGTCAGCGCAGGGAATGGAGTAGACACAGCTAGACAAGAGAGATGGGTTATATGGGCTATTGCTTTTCGTATCTGGGTTCCTAATGAGGGAGCTGATGTTAGGAGAGTTGGAGTACAGGGTCCTGACTACAAACATGCTTAGGGCTCGGGCTATGGAGGAGCTAGTGGGGGAATATGGGAGGACACATATGGATTTATATACGGGGTTGGAAGCGGTGTGGTTGGGGTTGTGGAAATGGCGCAATATGAAAGACTTCGGGTATTGGAATTTTATGAGATTAGCTATGACTCTATTGGTTTCCATGGTTTTGAAATCAGAGGTGGAACAGTGGGTGTGAACTCGTTTAGACAGGGTTTTGACGGTGTTGATTTTGTGACTTAGGGGGCAGAAGGAGTTGAAGTGAATATAATTGGGTCTGAACGAGTTCTTGTAATGTACTGTGGAGTGGTATCTGGTTGGGGTCCGGATGATTAGGAAATCTAAGAAAGGGAGGGCGTTGTAGGTTTCGGTTTCATGGGTGAAGGAAAGGGTAGGATGGTAACTAATGAGTTTAGAGAGGATATTTTCAACCTGGCTTTTTGTGCATATGCAGAACACATCGTCTATGTATCTACGCCAAAGGCGGATATCGGATGGAAAATCTGAGGTGATCTGCATATCTATAGACCGCATAACAATCTCAGCAGCAGCTGAGGAAAGAGGGTTCCCCATTGGGGACCCTTTTATCTGTAGAAAAAACTGGGAGTTGAAGGAGCAGACCGAGGATTGTAAACAGAGATGGGTGAGTTCTATAATTTTGGATGAGGTATGGCAATCGACATGGGAAAGGTTCACAAACGGTCATCATGAATACTAAAGATTATAAAGAAAAATTACAGGTTGTTCTCGCCGACATCTCCACTTTAAAACCCATCTCTGCCCAAAACAGATCCACCATATACTCCTCCGTCCGAAAAGAACTCAACCGTCTGAAAAGAAACCAGATCATTTCACCAGAAGAGCACAAGTCCTTTCTCCCCGATACCGCTACCGAATCCTATATATATGGCCTGCCCAAACTCCACAAGCCCGGAATTCCGTTAAGACCAATCGTGGCCCACTTCCTATCCCCCATGGCTCCAGTCTCCAAGTTCATTTCGTCGTTCCTCTCGTCCCTCCTGAAAGGTACTCCTTCCCTTACTTCCATCTCCTCCACCAGTACTTTCATTAATGATGTGCATGGTACCCCTCCTTGTCCGAGCCTCGTCATGGTTTCATTTGATGTAATATCCTTATACCCTAGCCTTCCCCATGATTTAATTATAGACTCTCTCAGGTCCTTCCTAGTTGATTCCCATGTCGATTGCAATACCTCATCCAAAATTATAGAACTCACCCATCTCTGTTTACAATCCTCGGTCTGCTCCTTCAACTCCCAGTTTTTTCTACAGATAAAAGGGTCCCCAATGGGGAACCCTCTTTCCTAAGCTGCTGCTGAGATTGTTATGCGGTCTATAGATATGCAGATCACCTCAGATTTTCCATCCGATATCCGCCTTTGGCGTAGATACATAGACGATGTGTTCTGCATATGCACAAAAAGCCAGGTTGAAAATATCCTCTCTAAACTCATTAGTTACCATCCTACCCTTTCCTTCACCCATGAAACCGAAACCTACAACGCCCTCCCTTTCTTAGATTTCCTAATCATCAGGACCCCAACCAGATACCACTCCACAGTACATTACAAGAACTCGTTCAGACCCAATTATATTCACTTCAACTCCTTCTGCCCCCTAAGTCACAAAATCAACACCGTCAAAACCCTGTCTAAACGAGTTCACACCCACTGTTCCACCTCTGATTTCAAAACCATGGAAACCAATAGAGTCATAGCTAATCTCATAATATTCCAATACCCGAAGTCTTTCATATTGCGCCATTTCCACAACCCCAACCACACCGCTTCCAACCCCGTATATAAATCCATATGTGTCCTCCCATATTCCCCCACTAGCTCCTCCATAGCCCGAGCCCTAAGCATGTTTGGAGTCAGGACCCTGTACTCCAACTCTCCTAACATCAGCTCCCTCATTAGGAACCCAGATACGAAAAGCACTAGCCCATATAACCCATCTCTCTTGTCTGGCTGTGTCTACTCCATTCCCTGCGCTGACTGCGATGTTGTCTACGTTGGTGAGACGGGCAGGAGCGTAGGGACAAGACTCGAGGAACACAGAAAAAACATCTCCAGACAAGATGAGAAATCAGCTATATACCAACATATCCGAACCACCAACCACTCTTTCGACCTGGCCAATCCATCTGTGCACTATAGCCGCATACACAACAAGCAGCAGCGCCTCACCTTGGAAGCTCTCGTTTCCCAGGGCTTCCATGCCATCAATAGACATATCGACCTCCCTGAATCCTACCAATCCCTGTTCCCATAGCCCTGTTTCCTCCATATGTGCGGATTCCCCCCCCTCCTCTCTCATAGACTTTGGAAGATATTACAGGCTCTACTATATCTAATATCTATTATCATACATGTCAATTTCTTCTGTCCATAATTTACTATTATGCTAATTATTCCTCCCGACTTTGCTTAGATATGCAAAATCCTATAAAAAGTTTTTAAAATTTTAAATTTTTTGAATATGTAAATAGTCCCATCATTATATAGTACCCGATGTGCCATTTGTTCACTTGTCTCCTGTAGAAGGGCCGGTCAGCCCGAAAGCTTGAGCGATTTAAAATAAAGCTTCCTACAAAAGACACTCGTCCCATGATTCTCGTATTTTTGCTTACTTTATTGAATGGGATTCCAGTACTTATAATAAATACTCTGTCACAATATATATATGTGTGTAATTTTAAGAGATAGAACAACACGTTAAAATGCATAAAACAATTTAAAATCCAACAGATATATTAATAACTAATATTGCATAAGAGCTTTCCTAAATGCTGACAACTGTTAAAGATTTTGTCTTGAACGCTTGTCAAAGAACAATTTTTCTAAGGAATTTGTAAATCCAATTAATATCCGAACCACAAGTTTAAAAGGAATGTAGTAAAGTGCTTGTTAGCGTATCTTGTGAAGACGCTACAAGTGTACTGAAGAATGTGCGTTAGAAGGTATGGGTTATAGAGATATACATTTAGGAGAACTTACCCACGTGTAATTAACTTAATTGATAAACGGAGCGGAATATCTTGCTTCGACTTCACTCAATTAACTCTTCGCTGCCCTCCAAACTTATCAACCTCATTATTATGATTAGCTCTAATTTAGATAGTTTTAATGTGTTATACATAGTGTATGTGTATGTCGTGGTTTTATCTTTGTAACATATATTCTATCTTACAACATTTAGCTTTTGATAGCTGTTATATGTTATGAATAAAATTGTGCTTGTATATATACACTGCGTGACATTGAAAATGGAACACCAAGAAATAGTGGCCAGAAAATTATGCAAATTTCAGGGTAGACGCGCCTAATCGAGTTATGCAAATGATGTAAAATGTGCAGCTCTCGTGCGCACATGGAGTAAGATATAAGGGAAAGAACTTGCAGAAAGGACAGTATTCGTGTCGTTATTTCTTCAAGGAAAATCATTGTAGAAATTTTGTTTTTGTGTCAAAAGACACGTGTAATAACAGAGAATGCCAGGTCATCGTAAACGGAGGCAGTTCAAGCAGACAGACGCTTTTACGAGGGGCATGGTGATCGGACTGAAAAGGGCAGGTTGGTCCATACGTCAAATCGCAGCTGATACACACCTTGGTGCGTCCACGGTGCACCGACTGTGGAGAAGATGGTTGGAACAAGGAAATGTGGCAATTTATAGGAATGTCGGTGCAACCAGAGTGACGTCAGCACGTGTGGATCGGCGTATCCTTCGACAAGCAGTGGCGGCCCCACAAGCCACTTGTACCGCCATCCTGCAACATGTACAAGACACCCTAGATCATTCCATCTCGACCAGAACCATTTCCCGTCGATTGGTTGCTAATGGCTTGCACTCATGCCGTCTGCTAAGAAGACTGCCATTGACCCCACCGAATAGGCGCCAACGTTTGGAATGGTGCCGGGCTAGATCGACGTGGATGACGGAATGGCACAGGATCGTGTTCTCAGATGAGTCGCGTTTCTGCTTGTCCAGTGATAGTCGCCGTATACGCGTGTGGCGTCGACGTGGAGAAAGGTCCAATCCGGCAGCAATTGTGGAACGCCCCACCGTGCGACAACGTGGAATCATGGTTTGGGGCGCAATCGCGTATGATTCCAGGTCACCTTTACTTCGTATTCAGGGCACTATGACGGCCCAACGATACGTTGATGATGTGCTGCGACCGGTGACACTCCCCTACCTTCAGGGGGTACCCAATGCCCTTTATCAGCAGGATAACGCCCGACCGCACACTGCTCGCATTAGCCAACAAGCTCTGCAAGATGTACAGATGCTTCCCTGGCCACTGTACTCTCCTGATCTCTCACCAATCGAGCGCGTCTGGGACATCATTGGACGCCGTTTGCATGCCTTGCCTTAGCCGCGTTCGGAAGACGAACCGTGGCAAATGGTTGAGAGGGAATGGAGAGCCATCCCTCAGGACGCCATCCGTACTCTGATTGACTCTCTACCTAGACGTGTTGCTGCGTGCATCGCCGTCCGCGGTGGTCCTACTTGCTACTAAGCCGACGCCGTTCTCGCTCTGTATTATGACTATCATTTGAAATAAAGATCACTTATTGTTCGTCCCTGTCTCTCTCTGTCTGCCGAGTTTCATCACTTTCTGGCCACTATTCTTGGTGTTACATTTTCAATGTCACGCAGTGTATATATATCTCTATATATATAAAAGTCAATTCCTGTCTGTCTGTCTGTTTCGCGATAAACTCAAAACTACTGAACCAATTGGTTCCAAATTCTGCAAGTCGCTTTTTATAAACCTGAGGAAAATTTTTGGCTACATTTTGCTTATTATTTTTGGCTATTTCTTTTTTTAATTTGAAGAACTATTTTTTTTTACGCGGACTAATCCGGAATGGAATGAATACCTAAATATGGCCATTTTTTTAAAGCATCGGTGGCTTAGTGGTAGAATGCTCGCCTGCCACGCGGGCGGCCCGGGTTCGATTCCCGGCCGATGCATTTTTTTTAAACAATTTTTAAAACTCATTTATATTATATCTTCTATATATATAAAAATGAATGTTTGTTTGTTGGTTTGTATGTCCGGTATACAAATTCGCAGTAGTTCATTAATTCAAACCAAAATTTCCATACATAGGTAAAAAATACGAGGAAAACGATAGGCTATTTTAAATTATATATAAATTAAATATTAAAACTATATATTCAAATTATTCTACTTAGCTCACGAACAGCGCCCTCTATCAAGGTTATAAATACGTTTAAAATCGAAATCTTCTCAAAATTTTATTAATAATAGTTCGCTTAATAATTAGAATACTTGATCTAAATCGAAATATTTATAGACGCTCGCTCGATTTGAAGATTTATATCGTAACTAATCTGACTGTAAAGTTTGGAGCGGGACGTTTCACAAGAGTGACATCCACGGCGCCAATTTATAATTGTAACGAATAGTGTTTGAATAAAACATTTAATCGGGTAAACCCGGGCGTTGCCCGGGTCATTCGTCTAGTAAAATATATATGTAAATAAGTATTGCATATCGGTTGTGTGTTAGAAATATATTTTTATGAGAATATATGTAGACTTATAATGTAATTTGGGTCAAAAGGAAATCCAGTAAATATGTTTGTTTGTTTTTTTCTCTTTCGAAGTTCCAGGTACTTCCTCTTTTTATAAATAATATAAGTATTGCATATCTGTTGAGTACAGGAGGTCCATCTGATTCCTTTCTTCCTGTGGTGAATCTGTATAAGACCGGTGGTCTTAATAAAGCTTTGTGTGTGTTTCCTTATTTGTTGAGTGATAAGGATATATTTATGGGAAAATTTTAATATAAATGTGAGTTTTTTTTTGCATATCTCTCTTGTATTGTAAGATTCATAATTGAAATGTATATAGTTATGCAGATAAAAATTAAACATTTTAAAATGTTTTTTCCTTGTTCGAAGGTAGTCAGATTTAGGCAGATATTTTGTATTCTTGAGATAGAAATATACCTAACACAGGTACTGTAGCGTCGAAAACCAACTACTCTGACTGTCCAGCAGTCTAGTATGAGGTTATTGGTCACGACGGGTTACAACGCTAAATCAGTTGATCAGGAATGCTGCAAAGAGTCTGGGAGGCAAACCAACAATGCAAGATCAAGCTGAACCAGTCCAAGTAGTAATGCGGTCTGCATTCTGGGCCTCAGAAAAGCTGGCAGGTGAATAGGAGAAGATCCGCAGTCTGTGGTTCTTCCAAGCGGTGAAGGCAAATTGGATCCACGGAGCCAGGGAGCGAGGTCGGCTAGTGTTGTTGTTGTTGTTGTTTTTTATCCCCTTGTGTAAAGATTACACGGATTCCATGAGTTCATGCTCCTCGAGCTGTTTTATGATATGCAGCGGCCTCTCCCAAAGGTCCTGTTTAGTGCATCTAATGCAAGACAAAATGTGTTCTGGAGCTGCAGGTACCAAACTACATTTTGGGCAAGTGGGATAAATTTTTTTATTATTTCTATCTTCAATGGCTTGAGATGGCCTGTTCTAAATCTTGTTAGTGTTGTTTGAGGTTGTCTATTTCTGATGTTAAGAGCTCCTCCTGGGTTCACTCCACTGTACCAACTGTGTTGAGATCCTCCAGTTCTTGTTTATTTTTGTTTTGGCTATTGTTTCTATTTCTTCAAAAGTAAGTTTATTTTTCTGTGGCAAGGGTTCTTTTGTGCCTTTTTTCGCTAGCACATCAGCAGCTGCATTGCCTTCAATGCCAACGTGTGAGGGTATCCATTGAAGGTGAATTTTTGAGGTTTTTGAGAGTTTTCGGATTTATGTTCCTGCTTACTTTGTCTCTGAGTTCCCCTGTGTGACTCAAGTGTTGTATGACACTTCTACTATCAGTAAGAATCCAGATATCTTGATAATTAGTATTTCTGATGGATTTTAAGGCTTCATAGATGGCTATAAGTTCTGATCTGAAGACTGAGCAAAAGTCTGGGTTTCTTCTGTTCATTTTCTCAATGCCATTTGTGGTTTTGATGAGACAGCTACTGCCAGTGTGTCCTAGCTCGTCTCTGCTACCATCAGTATAGATAGTTATTGCATTTTTTCGGAATGTTATTAATTATTTCTAATAATAATTGTTTTAAGTATTCTAGATTTTGGTATTGTTTGTTGGTGGGTTCATTTAAAGTGGCATTTGAAAATAAAAATCATTTTGTAGTGGTTTGCACGGAGAAAATATTTCCTGATAAATAATTTTTTTTCCACTTTATATTTTGAAATTTCATTTCTTTTGGCCAGGTGGAGAGGGCCTTCTTTGTTGAATCTTATATTGGATTCCCAATTAAGTATGTAATTGGAAGTTCTGTGTTTGTTTCCATAACTTTTTATTTTGTTTATATATTTTGGCAGATTGTAGCTTCTTCTATCCTTTAAGGGCATAATGTCTGCCTCGTAAAGTACAATATCATTAGGGCAGGTATTTCGAAGACCTGTAATAATTCTAGCTGCACTTAGTTGTATCCTTTCCAGTGATTTTAGATTTGTTTCAGATGCTGTACCATAGATTTGATATCCATATTCAGGATAGGTCTAATTAGAGATGTGTAAGTTAATTTTAGTGTGGTTGCATAGGCTCCCCACTCTCTTCCTCAAATATATTTCAGGAATTTTAGTCGGTGTCTTCCTTTTCTAACAACTTCTTCAATATGTTTACTGGAGTTAATTTCTGGATCCAGGGTGTAGCCGAGATATTTAGGATGTTTATTATATTGCAATTGTTGTTCTTTCAGAATAATTTTTGGTCTTATTTTGTATATGTTCTTATCGGTAGTAAAAAGACAGGTCTGCTAGTAGATATCCGTAGCTTGTGCTGATGGTCGTGCTGACCTCTTAATGACGAATCTTGGGGGAGAAATTTGGGAAGACGGCGAGGTGGGTGATATCCTCCTGAGAGAGGGATCTGATTGAGTAGTTCTGGGGATAAACTAGGCTTCTAGTGCCCCTGCCCCACGTCAACGATTGGAAACAATAATAGGAGACTGGCGGCCATTTGACCTTTTTAGCGAATAAAACGTAATCGCGCTCTTGTGTCAAACTGATTCACAAGAATTCTATAACACAATGTCGAAAACGCAATTTCTTTTGTTTCTGTATATGATGGTTTTAAATGATTCATTTGAGCTTTTTTGTTTTATAGAGATATCTTGAAAGTTTACTTCTTTATAATTTATAAAATAGTTTTCTCTCTCTGGTGGTATTTTTAATTAAAATCAAAGGCTATTTTATCTCTACGCAGCAATAAACATTTCCTATGGCTTCTTACTAGTGAAACTCTAATAATATTAGTAATTTCGATAGATAGATATACATAGCCTGCAGTTTTATTACTCCTAAGAAGCATTTGTATCAGAATGGCTATTCGAAAAAATGTCTAATATTCGAGACAGCCACAATTAAGAGCATCTAGTGATAATCGTTATTTATTGAACGTCACATTGTTTGCGGAAGGTTGCTGACCTAACTATATGTAATACGATATATAGATAAAGAATATGCAATAAAATAGAGATTTTTGAAACACGATAACTATCTTATAACCTTTATTTACTTTATTTCAACAAAATTGGGCGAAGTTTCAAGTTGAATGGTTTTTCTTTAAAGCAAATAGAAATAAGAGCCGTGAAGAAAAACCTTTTGGCTTGAAAAATCGTGACCCAGATTTATCGAAATAAATAGACGGATTAGTTTAGTGTCTTGTTCTAAATAGCATCAATGATTTAGGTTTATTTTAGTCATCATTATAATGATCATCTATATATATAAAATTGAATGTCTGTCTGTTTGTCTGTCTGTTTGTTTGTACTCTATAGATTCAAAAACCATACATCCAATCGCCGTGAAATTTTGGGATATTATTAGGTATATCACCGGGAAGGTTTTTGAAAAATAATTACATGAATATCTTGAATATCCTTAGAGTTATTTGCAGATTTGTAGATTTAACTCGCAAGCAGCCACCCCATTGTGACGATGATAACAAGTTTTCTTATCACTAAGTTTGTTATCTTAAATATTATTTATCAAAAGTAAGATTATCTCAGGATGACACGGCAATGTGACACGGGAAAAAAATGTTAACTAGATAAAACTATGATTTTCTATATGATATAAAAAGCCAACAATTAAGAGTGAATGTAATATAAAAAGCCAACAATGAAGAATGAATGTAAGATAAAAAGCCAACAATGAAGAGTGAATGTAATATAAAAAGCCAACAATGAAGAATGAATGTAAGATAAAAAGCCAACAATGAAGAGTGAATGTAAGATAAAAAGCCAACAATGAATAGTAAATGTAATATAAAAAGCCAACGATGAAGAATGAATGTAAGATAAAAAGCCAACAATGAAGAGTAAATATAATATAAAAAGCCAACAATGAAGAGTGAATGTAAGATAAAAAGCCAACAATGAAGAGTAAATGTAATATAAAAACCAACAGAGTGAATGTAAGATAAAAAGCCAACAATGAAGAGTGAATGTAATATAAAAAGCCAACAATGAAGAATGAATGTAAGATAAAAAGCCAACAATGAAGAAGAAATATAATATAAAAAGCCAACAATGAAGAGTGAATGTAAGATAAAAAGCCAACAATGAATAGTAAATGTAATATAAAAAGCCAACAATGAAGAATGAATGTAAGATAAAAAGCCAACAATGAAGAGTAAATATAATATAAAAAGCCAACAATGAAGAGTGAATGTAAGATAAAAAGCCAACAATGAAGAGTAAATGTAATATAAAAAGCCAACAGAGTGAATGTAAGATAAAAAGCCAACAATGAAGAGTGAATGTAATATAAAAAGCCAACAATGAAGAATGAATGTAATATAAAAAGCCAACAATGAAGAGTAAATATAATATAAAAAGCCAACAATTAAGAGTGAATGTAAGATAAAAAGCCAACAATGAAGAGTAAATGTAATGTAATGTAAGTAAGATTATCTCAGGATGACACGGCAATTTATTTGCGACAAGAATAATGATACAATTCCAAGGCGAAGATACTATTCCTTTAACTTCCAATTACCGAGGGAACCATTAATATTGATTTTATTCAACTTATCGAGTATTTCTCAAGGGACCGGGAAAAAATGTTCACTAGATAAAACTATGATTTTCTAATGTAGAAAATTAGGAAAGACAAAATTCAGGATGACAAGGCACACAGGGACCGGGAAAAAAATGTTCACTTTATCGAGAGATTCAAATTTACGAGTTTCAAATTATCAAAATATTTCTTTTTTATTTTTAAATATGTTTTTAGAGAATTGTTTTAACAAATGTTCGCTAGACAAACCTTTACTCGGGCAAAACCCCGGGCGAAGCCGAGAACGTTTTATAAGTTTAAAGAGAATTGTTTTAACAAATGTTCGTTAGACAAACATTCACTCGGGTAAAACCCGGGCGAAGCCGGGCACATCCGCTAGTTATAATATATATGTAAAATAATTTGAGCGCGTTAACCGGATTTCATCATTTCACTCTTGAAGTCGTCCTCTCTTTATAGACACCTCAATTTTAGAAATCCGTTAAGGTCACCTTGTCTTGGGCTCTATTAATAACTTATCCCATAATTGTATTATATGTAAATATTACGCAGAGCGCATTCTGAATATTAATAATGACAATTTTCAACAGTCTTTCTTTTGTATATGGTTTATTATAAAGGACCAATTTCTAGAATTAGTGAACTGATTGGCGAAATTACCTCAGCATTTTTATCAAAGTTTCACCACTGAATAAAAAGCTTTCTTTATTTCAAGGTCCAGGGAAACGAATACCCAGGAGCCACTGACGGCGCAAGCCTTACTCGCCGGCTCTTCATCACGGACCGACGCAGCGCATATTTGTTTTTGGTCGACACTGGAGCCCAAGTCTCAGTGATTCCACCACCAGTAAAAAACGCTAGGCCCTCGCACAGGCAGCTTTTCGCAGCTAACGGATTTTCTTTGTTGTCTTTTCTTCATAGCCGACGTCGGCGTTTCTATCATCGCCGCAGACCTTCTCCGACATTACGGGCTGACAGTAGACCTGCGGAATCACTGGCTGAACGACCCAGTATCTTCCCTTCACTCCATTGGACATGTTTCCCCATCACGTGCGGCTCACCAATTTTGTGGAATGGTTGCGTGCCTGTTGGTGTGGCTTGTGGAAAGGCCGCTGATAAAATTATATTTATTTTTTAATTTACAGTTTGTAAATTTTGGGTTTCCTAGATATGACTTTATATGAACCGTCGTATGGGGGAGCTAGAGGTGGCAATATCAGTTCACATGTCTATCTACGTCGGGACCTGATATTGCCACCGCTAGCTCCCCCATTCGACGGTCCATATGAAGTCCTATCTAGGAAACCCAAAATTTACAAACTGAAAATTAAAAATAATTCTATTTTTTCAGCGGCCTTTCGATAAGCCATACCAACACCCACGCAACCATTCCATATATATATAGTAATTTAAACAAATATATGTAAGTAATAAAGTATGACGTCTTTTCTAGTCGTCTCAAAGTGACACCAGATTGCCACCGGACCTCAAGGGAGGGAAGGATGACCCACATACGACTGACCAATGAACATCAACTCCCGTGGGATCCAGAGGGACGAAAAGGGTCGTTTGTCCGGATGTTGACAATTAGTTAGGTTACAGTGGATATTTCGGACAGGCCTGCTGAGTCTAGGTCCGTTGTCATCTCACGGCGGCCCTCGTGGCCGCCGTTTTGGCTCTTCTTTGCCCCAGCGGCTTCATGCAGGACGCCGAGCTTTCCTCTGTTAATCTTCAACTTTCCTCTGGTCCTGGTGCCACGTGAGACGTACTAGGAGAGCGTTTTTTGATCCCAAACTTTGTTCTTACTGTCCCGTGCGGACTTCCCACTTTGCACGCCTTGCCACTCAACCCCGACTGCTTCCAACTCACTTGTTGGCTTACCCGGGTTTACGACAGTAGACCCGTATAAGTCGACAAGACTATGATGGCGGACAGTGGTCAAAGGACTATGGACGAAGACGTGGAACGCTACATGGATGTTTCTGAGGCGCCCGCCACTTTCATCCGGCCCAGCGTGGACACCTTGATAGACCGACTCACCGAGGCCCTCCAAGAAGTAACGGCGCTATGTGCCTATGCCCCCCCCATGACACATTACGACGGGACCTCTATTCGGCGGAAAACTCCTTCCAGCAACTTGAAGTCGTGCGGACGACATCGGGTATGGGTCCGCTCGAAAGAAGCCCGAGCAAAGAAAAACAAAAACGGCGGCCATATTGACTTTCCCAATTACGTTCCACCACCGCCGATCATCCCAGTACTCCTATACCCCAACACACGCAGCCATTATAAACCATCCAAGCCTACATTTTATTATATAGATATTATTATCATTAGTCATTTTATCTTAGAATATTCAATCATCAGCAATCATTTGAATTATTACAATTCGAGTATTTTTTCATCTCTGTCATCATATATAGATTTTAAAACTTTTGAAATGCAAGCTTTTTAAACATAATTTGAATTTATTTCAACGGTATAATATAATTTTTTTTAATACCTTAAAAACGTCTTATTTCTGATATCATTGTTTTTATTAGATTATTATTTTTTTTTTCATATTGACGCCTCTCTCTATCTCCCAAACCTATATTCCTATATTACTAGCTCACACCTCCTTAACCAATTTCCTCTCAACCTCATACAGTCTCCCATAGGGTTCCTAATGCTACCCATTTTTTTTTCATTAATTCATCTATTGGACCATCCTTCCTCGGTATACAATTCCTGATAAACGAGTTCAGGAAATTCAAAGATTATTTTTTTTTTATCCAAGACCCGACAACATCATTCATTACATTCAACCATGTCGGGTTATTCAATCATAAATGGCAACAGTACCCTCTACCTTCCACAATCCTCACCTTTCATATTTCCTGCAGTCGAGAGACTCCTGCTCGCCAACCAAACTTTTATTTTTTTATTTTATTTTGATTCAACCAGCTGGCTCAACCTTCCTCGCTGTACCTTTCCCAAGGTGAGCTCAGGCGACCAGTTCGAGTTTTTTTTTTCTCAACGCTCGATCATCATTACAAACCATCATTTTTGCCATTTTATTATTTTTTTTTCATTTTTATTTGAGCTCAATCATCATTGACAACAGAGCAACTCTTGACCTCCACCTTTCCCATTCCTCCACATTCAACTTACTTACCTCCCCCGTCTGATCTAATGTTGATTATGGAACGTCTTGGGAGTTCGGTCAATGAAAAAAATACCCCACTTTCACACACACGTATTGCATTGCCGAACGCCATTGCAAGAATCAACTCAGACTTCCTCTCTTTTCACCACAGCGTCACTCTAAACCTTCAGATATCCATTATAAGTTTACTTGTAACATTTTACTATTTTTGATAAGTTCGTTTTCCTCTTTCTCTCACCATATGAGACGTCTCTGAAATTATAATTATGAAAAATAAAAAAACACCCTAATGGCATTTCAATTTATAATGCTGTATATAGTAATTCAAATCCTTACATTTATAAACGTGTGATTTTATTTGCTTATCTGCTCAAAATGTTATATTTATATCTGTGGCCGTCCGCATTGCAAAAAAAATACTTTTAGTCACATAGGTTCAAGTATATTTAACTAGAAATCCATGTTAGAAATCTTCCTCGGATAAGTGGGAGAACGAAGAGGTCAAATATCACCCTCGCACTATTTTTACCCGTCGTTACACCCCGGTTTGTTTGCCCCCTCCTTTGACCTCGTTTTAACTTGGTGACAATTCTCGTCCTTTGATAGGATCTCTCTTCTGCGTACAACGTTCGATATTTCCAATAATGAATACCTTTATCTTCCCCTAATCATCTTTTCAATTTTTTTTTCTTTCAAATATTTTAACTTCCAAATTCTTCATTTACCACTTCTGACTTTTCCAAACATCGTCTAATTTGCGTTTATAAGCATTGCATCACATGGGGAACACACTAACCTAATTACTTACCATTTTTAAAAATCTTATTCATTCATATTGTTACGATCCTTGATATGTGCCATCTTATATTTTTTATAATCATCTCAGATATTTTTGAATATTTCTTTAACATTTTGATTTTTATTTTCCATGGCCTACGTCCAAGATAATTCAACTTTAAAAATTTTGTTTCAACAGTGTCGCCTTACTACCAACTGTCTCTTCTCATATCTTGATCCTTCCAACTCTGCCTTCCATACTTCTCTCGTCTCTTGATCCTTTTCCTTAGGCCCTCTATGCCGTCGTTCTTACCACCCCTCGTCCATCGCAGAGTTCCTGTTCGCCGACTTTTTTTTTTGTTATTATTGATTTGCCCCAGTGGACTACTCCTTCCTCGCCATCCCATCCTGATGGTGTGTTCAGGAAAATCCATAGCTTATTATTATTTTTTTTTATTTACACCCGGGTCACCGTCCCAGCATTCTTCATTTCATTCTTTTTTCCTCAAACCCGGGTTCAATCAATCAATGGCAACAGTCGAACCCTGTTTTCACAATCTACCTCCATCCTCTAACCTCTTCAGTGTTCTTGAGACTTCTGATCGTCAAAATTTTTTATTATTTTTTTAATGATTCATTGGCCTAGTACACTCTTTCTCCCCATGTTAACTCCACACGGAGAGCTTGGGTAACCAGCGAAATATTTTTTTTCTCTCACGCTCGACCCATCGCCATCATCAACCTGATGCGCCCACTCATTTTTCTTTTAATTTATTTTTATCTGATCGAGCTCAATCACCGACAACAGCGCAGCTCTTGAGCCTCCATCTCTTTTTAACCTCTCTCAGCCAGCTTTTCTTTCCCATATTCTCCCATTAGCTACCTCTCCTTCGATCTTCACGCCTTTTGCCCATCTAATCTAATGCTACTTACTGGGCATCTTGAGATTTCTGATCCCTGCAAACAATACTTCGCTTCTAAGCTCGTATTACAGGGCAGGACTCCTGAGATGTCCTTTGTAAAACCAATTCAGACCCTCTTCCCTAATTCTTCATTGCGTCACTGCCTATCCCAAACCTTTTGCTTAAGTCAATTTTCTTTTATATTTTATATTACTTTTATTATCTTTAGTTCTCCTCGTTCCTGTATTACATCCCTGAAACTATGTTGTAAATACTCATGGCACCTTAAGTATCAAAAAACTGTAAATAGTATACCTAGCTTTCCCAAATATTTACCCCCGGTATTGTGTGTGTTTACTTTAAATTTAGCCTTCCTATGTACTCCTTATGTATATTTTTTTGTATTTTTATAATATTATATCAGTGTGTCAACACTACTCTCCCCATTATCTTTATTTTTATTCTAGTAACTAATTTGTGCCCCAAATTATTTACCTTTTAATAGTTTTGCTAGCTTTTCGCTCCATTTTATTCCACTCTCCTAATCAAACCTTTCTCACCGGGGGCACATTCTATCGTAATTTAAACAAAGATATGTAAGAGTAATAAAGTATGACGTCTTTTCTAGTCGTCTCAAAGTGACACCAGTTTGCCACCGGAGCCCAGGGGAGGGGAGGATGACCCACATAAGACTGACCAATGAGCATCAACACCCGGAGGATCCGGAGAGGGACAAAAAGGTGTGTTTTGTCCGGATGTTGACAGTTATTTAGGTTACAGTATTGGACAGGCCCGCTGAGTCTAGGTCCGTTGTCATCTCACATCTCTCATTTTGGCTCTTCTCTGCCCCCGCGATTTCATGCAGGACGCCGAGCTTTCCTTTGTTAATCCTCAACCTTCCCCTGGTCTTGGTACCACTTGAGACGTACTAGGAGAGCGTCTTTTGATCCCAAACTTTGTCCTTACTGTCCCGTGCGGACTTCCCACTCTGCACGCCTTGCCACTCAACCCCGACTGCTTGGCTTACCCGGGTTTACGACATATACATTCAACACTAATTTTACAGCGTGTCATGTTTGATTAAAAAATAATAATTTACTCTAGCTGGGGATTCCATGTAAAGAAAAAATGGGCTTTATCACTAAACAGAGCCCATAAGGATAGGGATGGTAGATTGTTAGACAGAAAAAATGATTATTGATAAATATACTTCTCTTTAGCTAAAATTTCTAAACCCTCTGATAGTGCTGAGCCTATTATATAGAAATACAGTTTCCTCATTTAGTTGAGCTAGAGTATATTTGTGGTTTATATCAAAACGAATATTTAGAGGAAATTACTTCCGATTAATTCGCCCAATGCCGATATTTACGTTTCGTTATTGACAATCTCTCTGCAAACTTTTGAGTTCGATTTCAGAGTTATATTCGAGAGGGTACCGTTTGTTAATAATGAAACGCAATCTCTGGTGTTCAATTTGTTGTTGCTGAGCTAGAATCATGTGATGAATTTTGATGGCTCCATTTATTGTCTTTAATATCTTTAGGTAAAATTTGGCATTTTATGTTATTGGATTTTTTTTGTGCATTTCGGTAAGAAAAAAAAAGATTTGATATTCATTAATTGAGAATCTAAATGAATATTAAAACTTAGTAGAAATTTGTTTTTATATTATCAAATGGAAGGGTTGACATTCTATACACTGTGGGCTAATTCTATTCAATGGGATTGACATCTTAACCCACGTAGATTTCCTTGATCCTCGTAGACGTCGTTCTGGAAGACGCTACCTCTTCGCCGTTTCGCATCTTGATCGTAATCTACAAGAAAAACTTCATGCGCGGTTTCTGGAACTTCAACTTTCTCCACAGGTGGCAGCAAATCTTTGAGTTTTGGCATCAACTGCTGGTCGAGCTTCTTTGGGAACTTTACCAAGAACTCCACAAAGAGTTTTCCCTTCTCGAAAGGATTTTTATAATGTGGCATCCCTTCTCCAAGGATGTTCTTGACTTCTTGATTCTTCGTGACGGTGCCTTTGGTTGTTGATATGACGAGAATTCGGTTGTCCAACGTTTGAATGGTTTTCTGGAAGGAACAGAGCGCTTCAGTGAGTGTGAGGTCCATCTTGATCATTAAGTCATTCCCGTATCTCTTGAAAGTTGAGTGTTCTTGTTCGTCTAGAACGATTATGATGTCCCCAGCTTCGATGCCTGGTTCTTGATCGCCTTCCCCACTGAAAGTTATTTTCTGGCCGTCTTCCATGCCCTTATCGATGTGAACTTCGATCATTTTCTTTGTTCGGATAACCTTCTTGCCGTTACACTGTTTGCAACGGTCTTTGCTGCTGACACGTTCTCCTTGCCCTTGACATTCCGTACAGATAGTCTGTAGTTGTTGAACCAATCCTGGTCCTAGCTGTTGCATCTTCACCTTGAAGCCCATGCCTCTGCATATGCCACATTTCTCCATGGCCCCCTGCTTACCGCCTTTCCCCTCGCATTTATCACAGATTACGTTCTTGGTAACATTCAGCTTTCTCGTGGAACCATTGTAGAATTCTTCGAGAGTGACAGGTAGCTGATGTATCACATCTTTACCTCGTCGTTCCTTCCTCTGATGAGTTCTGCCGCCGAAGAACATGTCGAAGATGTCCATAGGGGATGAGAACTCTGTGTTATTCCCGGCGAATCCTTCCTTAATCGCTTTTTCGCCTCCCAGATCATACGTACGTCGTCTTTCAGGATCTGACAGTACTTCGTAGGCTTGAGCGATTTGCTTGAAACGTTCTCCTTCGTCAGGATTCTTATCAGGGTGGTATTTCAAGGCCAATTTTCTATATGCCTTCTTCAGTTCCTCTGGTGTACAGTCAGGCTTGACGCCGAGAAGGTCATAGTAGCCTGTCTCCTTCGGCATCGCCATATATACGTATGAGATAGAGCCTCTATGCAAATGAAGAGAACCACTATGCAAATCAGATAATTTTATACTATCTTAAAGCATTCAAACATCCTTTTTAAGAGTTTATTTATACAACTTCTCCAACGCTCTTTAGTTAAAAGGAGTTTAAAAAATAAATATGGTCGATATATCATGAGAGATAGTTGCTAAGCGAAATAGAGCTAATGATAAATAACTAATCCTAACACGTGGTTATTTCATTAGGCAAATGTGTGTTTGAAAGACAGAAGCTTGTTTATACTCTTAAGATATTGGCATTTAGCCACATTCTAGCTCATTTCGGGAATGTTCTTGCAGAGCGCCCAGCCAAAGCAACTCAAACATGCTAGAATCCGAGTTATCAATGAAGACAGGACGACTCCAGAGGTGATATGACGATTCCTGAATTTCGCAAATCGTTTTGGTTTCAGATTCACGAGCCATACTCATGATAATATAATTAATATTTTGGATTATATTGGTGCAGAACGGCAAACTAAACTCACATAAATATTGTATCTATGAAAAGAGGATGACCCAAAGATGGCATGATGAAGCCCAAATTTAAAAATTCGAATCGCATTGTAAATAAACGTCAGAAGGCTGTAAGGGTAGAATATAATTGATGTTTTTGTTTTAAAGATCGGTTAGATTAATATATTCCTTGGAATTCAGTGCATCATGCGAATGTCTTAGTATAGAATTTATATCTGTCATAATTAAATTAAATACAAATAAATATAAAAATATTTGCAGAGTTTCTTCATTCCTAAATTGGGAGGCAAGCTTTCACGCGGTCGCGCTTCATCAGGCCACTGGCTCCGCAAAGGCGTGCAACATAATCGAGATTCACAGAAATAAATTCTAAAAAAAGAAAATCAAAAATAAAAGTATTTTCCAGTTGTAGAGGGTTAGGGGGACAGTTTCAATGGGGGTGGGCATTATCTGCCTTGAATATGCTGGAACTGTTGGAGTAGATCAATTCTTCTGTTTATGCTGTTATTGTCTTTGGAGATTAAATATTTTAGAATGAGTCTATTGTATTTTTAGAATATGTTATGAAAATAACAGGTGACATCTTGTAGGTTGAAATCATGACCTGTAGAATTTTCGTGCTGATATATTAAGGATATGTTATCTTAGTTTCTGATATTACGGTTATGTTCTTTAATTCTTGTGTCTTGATCTGTTGGTCTCTCCTATGTAAGAGGACGTTGCATTTTTGGAAGGAGATGGAGTATATGGCGTTCTGCTTGTTTCTCGAATCTGTATTATTATTGTATTTGGTTATGGGGTTTATAATGATCTGGCCTATGGTTCTGTAATTTCTAAATAAGCATTTATGCTATATTTCCTCAATTCATGGGATAATCTTTCATTAGCAGGTGTATATTGTAAATAACAATTTGCGCAGTATATTGTTTGTTTTTAGGGCGGGATGGATTTTAGAAATGTCTATATATAAAATCTATTTGAAAATAATTATTTTGAAGTTTTTGGATGATATTTCGTTTCTCAATTTTCTTTAAAATTGGTAGGGAACAATGTGCCCATATTCGTTTAGTTAACGTTTTCACAATATATATTTTGTGTCCTATTGTGCTGTATGATTTAAAATTTAAATACGAATATTCTATGCCGGGTATATAGTAGACTGTGAAGTTGAATTTCTGTTCTGTTTTTAAAATGTGGATATCCAAATAAGACAATACTGATTTGGTTTCTAATTCCATAGTAAATTTTATTTGGGAGTTATAATTATTCAAAGTATTTAAAATTTTATGCTTTTTTCCTTTTTGGAATTCGCAAAATAACCAAATCCAATAATAATACAAAGTCGAGAAAAAGCAGAACGCCATATACTCCATCTCCTGACAACGATGCAACGTCTCTTACATAGGAGAGACCAGCAGATCAATAGGCAGAAGAATTAAAGAACATAACCGTTATATCAGAAACCAAGATAACAAATCCTTAATATTTCAGCACGAAAATTCTACAGGTCATCAAGTAGGGGGTCGGTGGAAAGATGGTCTAAACCGTTGGTTTTCAACTGCTACCATCCGGGTTCGATTCCCGTATTGGGCACTTTTTTTCTGTTTAAAAAAAATGCTCCAATAGCCCCCGACTCTTGCAAAAGTCTACTCACCAACGAGTGCAAGTAACCAAACGGGGATCTGGCACAATTTTAAGTGCAAAGTGGAACTGCTTTTCACATGTGTAGACATGTGGTGCACTTACAGTAAAAGCAGTCGCCTACTTCCACCCACCATGATTATCATGGCCTGTACCACGTGTACTAGGGATAAGCAAAAATAAATAGGCATCAATTCAACCTACATGATATCACCTGTCATTTCCATAATATATTATCCAAATACAATAGACTCATTCTAGAGAATATTCAATCACCAAAGACAATAACAGCATAAGCAGAAGAATTGATTGCTCCAGCATATTCAAGGCAGATAATCCCACCCCCATTGAAATTGTCCCCCTAACCCTCTAGAACTGCAAACTATTTTTATATTTGATTTTTTTTTTAATGTATTTCTGTAAATCTCTATTATATGTATGTTGCATGCCTTTGCGGAGCGAGAGACCTGATGAAGCGAGAACGCGTGAAAGCTTGCCTCCCAATTTCTGAATGAAGAAACTCTGCAAATCTATATATATATATATAAATGAATGTTAAGGTCAGTGACCCTGAATAAAGGCTTTTTGTTGTTTTTTTTTATACAAATGAATGTCTGTCTGTGTGTGTGTGTACTCTATAGATTCAAAAACCGTACATCCAATCGCCGTGAAATTTTGGGATATTATTAGGCATATCCCCGGAAAGGTTTTCGAAAAATAATTTCTTGAATATCTTTAATATCCTTAGAGTTATTTGCAGATTTGTAGCTTTAACTCGCAAGCAGCGCCACCTTGCGACGGAGATAGGCTTAGGTCTGCCCCCCCCCCCCCCCCTGTCGAGAAAATGTAATCGTCCGGCCGCCGGCCGGTTGGACAGTCCAAGTTCCCACCGACCAATCAGAGGGATCAAGAGGTCCTGGCGCGCGGGGGCAGAGTTGGTGACACAGCTGTGCCAAGTAGACAAGAAAAAAAGCCTCGCGGGTGACCTCCGGGAACTACGTCCATCTTCCATAAACGACCATGATTTTATTCAACTTATCGAGTATTTTTCAAGGGACCGGGAAAAAATGTTCACTAGATAAAACGATGATTTTGTAATGTAGAAAATTAGGAAAGACAAAATTCAGGATGACACGGCACACAAGGACCGGGAAAAAATGATCACTTTATCGAGAGATTCAAATTTACGAGTTTCAAATTATCAAAATATATCTTTTTTTTAATATGTTTATAGAGAATTGTTTTAACAAATGTTCTTTAGACAAACCTTTACTCGGGTAAAACCGGAAAAAAATGATCACTTTATCGAGAGATTCAAATTTACGAGTTTCAAATTATCGAAATCAACTTATCGAGTATTTTTAAGGGACCGGGAAAAAATGTTCACTAGATAAAACGATTATTTTGTAATGTAGAGAATTAGGAAATACAAAATTCAGGATGACACGGCACACAGGGACCGGGAAAAAATGATCACTTTATCGAGAGATTCAAATTTACGAGTTTCAAATTATCAAAATATATCTATTATTTTTTTATATGTTTATAGAGAATTGTTTTAACAAATGTTCGTTATACAAACCTTTACTCGGGTAAAACTCGGGCGAAGCCGGGTACATCCGCTAGTATTTTTATATTTATTCAATTGAATTATAATATTTTTTGCATCTATATTTGAAGTAAAAATCTGTCATAATATTTATAAATATACAATAAAGATTACCTGTGTGGGAGTATGAGGTAAGGGAAATTCTCTGGTCAGAACAACCCTGTGGGCGACCATCTGCCCGGTCTTCTAAAAAAAAAAAAAAAACATTTAAGAGAGCTCGCCGCTCACCCCGTCCCCCTGGTGACTAATTGATCCTACTCAAAAGCACCTGGATTTGATGATTTGGGAACAGAATGCACCGGGGTGGTCTCGACACCAGTTGTTGGTCCGCGGACCTCTCACTTTCCTCCCCGATCTACACCTCACGTGTTTTTGTTTCTGGATCCTGTCTCCTGTGTGCGCCTTACCACTCACCGCACAAATACCACGACTGCTTCACAAATCGCCAGATATGTTTATTTAGGTATAAATCGGAAGAATATATATTCATTACTTAATTTTTTTTTTATGAATTATATTTTCGCTATTTCAATTTCATTTAGGTCTATTAAGGAGTCTCTTTCTTTTATTCGGTAGAGTTTCCCGTCGCCCCGGAGGTATCTACCTCGGCGTTACCCTTTGTTTATCGTGGTGGTTCACCCCCAGGCTCCCTAGTGAGATTCGCTCCGCTACGACCTCTAGGGACCGCTATTCCACTTCTCTGACAGAGATATCAGACTCGCTAGGGTTCGTACAATTCACAGTCCGCTGGCGTTGGCTTGTACGAACCCGGCCATGTACGATGGTATTACCACAGCCTTGACCACTGACTGATTGTTGGAGTTGCGTGACCGAGGAAACCAAATATTTATATTTACCAGAGTCATTAATTAGAATACATTATCTAGAGAATATAAACTAATATAAAATGAATAAACATTTTGAATGAGATAAAATTCGCATACACTCATGGACAAAATTTAAGAAAGTTGTTCATTTTAGTAAGCTATACCGGGATTCTCTCTCAGAAAATACCTCTGAAACATATTTGATATACGGTGACCTTTATTGAAGACACACGAGATAACCACACACACACACACACAAGTGTGTAAAAAATAAAATTGCTTCTGTCTCCTTAAAAAAAAAAAAAAAAAAAACAGACGTTCGTCGAAATCAAAAAATGAAACTTCCTTAAGTTCTGTGTATGAGTGTATTTTAGCACGTAAATTTTTATAAGATGCTTTGTTTTAAGATCGAGTGATATGAATTCGTTAAAATAAAATTTTCAGGGATGCATTTCGGTAGCACAACGCTATCTAAATTAATAGCTTGGAAAGAGTTTAATGGCACATTACATATGGAACAAGAATAGCTACACAACGATAATGGTTTCTGATGTTCCTGAATTATATTAAACATAATTGTGCGTGCAAACGGACTGAGATAGTTGAAAACAGTCGGTGAGAAATGACTCTTGGTGACAATATCATATAATATACTGTCAACGTTGATGCCCCAAATCGTCGGTACCATCTGTAAGCAGCAGCATCATGCTATCCATAGAGTTTGTGTAGCATTCTGCTGCAGGTTATATAACGAGTTTATGAACCAATGTTGTTCCATCACTCTAGAATCTATCATCTCTTTGAACCGTCCGCTACTATTACACTTTTGTTTTAATATCTTTAAAATATGAATCAGATGAATAAACTGATGGCAAAAATGTACTCTACTCCGAACTGAATGCTCTACAAGATGAACTATTCGTCTGCTTACCCACGTGGATGCAATAATCGAACATTCTACGTAACTCTGGAAAGGACAGAAGTTGATGGAAGATTTCCGGAAAGATCTATAAGAAGAGAAAGGTAATCTATTCCATGTCTCAAAATATACAATCACCTATGCGTCATCTCTCAACCGCCTCTGAAACTGGCATATTCACAGGTCGGTGATGAATCCTCAAAACCCACTTATGAATTTTTCATGAATCTTTTATGGATCTCATGAAATAAGAGTCCGCCCTGGACTGAAGAGGGCTACTAGCCCGAAGCTATGGTCTCCAGGTGGGCGCTTCTCGGTTTGTAGTTTTGTTACCGACCCTATTCTGATAGTTTGCGGATGCAGTCAATAGATGGCGTTTAATTTTTGCATATATTCTGACAAGGTAAGTGATTTATAGGCATGTTTGAAAATCGAGCTTCCTTATTTAAAAGTATACATATATAAGCTTGTATAATGTAGATCAATATAATATATTATCATCCAATACTACCAATATTACCTATGGCCACACGCCTAACTTCCTCACGTAGCAAGGTCGTCCTGAAAGAGTCGTTCAGAACACGCCTATCACTTGTGTGACTGCTAAAATATGTATAATGTTTACGGGTTATACGAAATTTATAAACCTTTCAATACAGATTTGTTCCCCCGAGGGCATGTTTCCGTGAAAAATATATGAATTATAAATTATTTTGACCAAATATATAAGCTTACTTTAATTGCATATATAGGGTGGCTGAAAAGTATTATCCTCTTAATCTATTTTGGTAATTTGAATAATTTTTAAAGCGCGCGCGGGCGCGTGGATTCGTAGATTTTCGAAAGGCTGATCTTTAAAAAATATTGTGTCACTAAAAAGAAAATAGCCCAGAGTCTAACTTATGCCCACTCTACCATATCACGCTATGGTCGCGCACCTGACCGACGAAGAGCTTGCCCTGCAGAAAATCGCTTGTCGGATCAAGACCAATCCCATAGTTGTTGTGATGCAATTACGGGAAGCGAAGACATGTTAGAATATTTCAGGCCGCCCAAGGACGGTCAACACTTTAGAACCACGGAGGATCATCGAAAATAAGATTGCCCGAAATGACCGCATCAGCATGTATTCTGACCTAGGAATATCCAGAGGAAGAATGTGAAGTATAATGAAATGTGACCGTGGATTTCGCAGCTATCGTTTTCACCGTGAGCAAACTCTTTGCGAAGCTGCAATAACGACTAGACAATGAAAAGAATTTGCTCTCAGTGAGCCTAACTAGCGACCTTTCTGAAATCGTTTGGACGGACAAGGCGATTTTAACATTTTCAGTCCACCTTCCACTGTTTGCTGCTGCCTTCAGTACATCCAGGAAACGTAACGTGCCACGAGGCCCAAGTCTGTCGGAGTCACTTCTGAAGGCAAGAACCCGATGGTCTTCATTGAAATAAATTTAAAAATCGACTCACACATCAATCTGATAGATACGTTGCTTCCGCCATTGGCTCGGCAACATTTCGGCGGTCAAAACTTCTTGCTCCAGTAAGACTGGCCGCTCTCACGGCTCCAAGTCGACGATCGCCTTCCGCCAGAAACATTTCCCTGGGTTCTTTGGCAAATAAATGTGGCCCTCATCAAACTCCCCGGAGTTATTAGGAGAAAATTGTATTTTCTTCTCCTCATATAAGTATGGGGTCACTGAAGATGGTCCAACAGAGAGAGGGGACTAGGATCAATGTCAACTACCTGCGACACACAGTGGGGTCTATAATACTCCAGGCCTGCTGCCTCAAGGCCGAAGAAGCCCATGCTGATTTGTTACAGCTATTAGATATACTTTTCAATTTTACAACATGAGTTCATTTTACTGAGTTATTAAAAAATATTTTAAGAATCAATCTTTTCACCTACAAGGCATATTGTTCATATATGTTTATGTAAATTTAAAATATTGTTATGTGGAACCTTTTCTAATCAATCACGAATCCTTCCAGCAGTTTGGTTGTAGTCGATTATCATAAATTCTTAATTTCATATTTTTGGTGGCGGTAGTTACCTACTATAAGTGTATATTTTGGGATGGTAGATAATTGTCTCGATAATGAAGTTGGCGAGTTGTTTGAATATAATAGAATAATAATTAATTAGATTGGCTTAAATAGTTAGTTTGTGAGATAAAAAAGGAGAATAGATAAACTATGTTTTTTTTTTTTTAATATATATATGTAATAAGTTGAGGTCTGGTAGCCTCTTGTAGAATCCTGTCGACTCTCGCTATAAGCTGTGGTAACCGGTGGTCAAACCTGTAGTAGCCGAGAGGGACAGTCAGGGCGTGGAGAGTTTTCCAGTACCTCTCTGCACTTTGGAAGACCTTTAACAGTTTTCACAGAGTACAGGCAGTCGTGGTCGAGGCAGAGCGGAAAGCTTGGGAATGTCCACACACACAAAACGAAGAGACACAGCTGAAGTAGGAAAGTTCCATGAACAGATAGGAGCCGAGTTATGAGCAAGATGGAGATAAGAGTTTCTTACTGTTTTACATGGTCGATGATGTGGACCTGGCTACAAGCGACAAGGGCTTGCGCCGACGGTGAAGAGACTAACTGCGGACTAACTGTTGTCGGCTAAAACCGAGGTGTTTATATACCATTCTCGAGGAGGGGGGGGAGACATCTGCGAATTTGAACTTTGAACGTCTGGGGCATTCTGCACCCTTTAGACCAGATGGCAACGGGCTGCCGAATTCCTTTTCAGGGTTGTTGGATTGTCTGAGAATGTGAACTTTGAACGTCTGCACCCTTTGGCCTTGATGGCAACGACTCGCTAAATTCCTCTTCAGGATTGTTGGGTTTCTCTCTCGATCTTAGACGTTTTTGAATTTCTCAATCTTGCTTTAACTTAGCTCTTAATCTATTACATAGTTTTATTTATTTGTCTTTAATTTGTACAAAGTACATTACATATGGCGATGCAATATAGTTGTGTTTCTATATACAACACGACAATCTTGTTATAAGTAGTTATACAATATAGGGTTGTTGGTTTAAATTACCATATATATATATATAGAAGCAATGGGCGCCTCTCCCGTCAAAATAAACGTCAAAAACTGACGCCATCTATTGACCGTCGCCGCAACTAGCGGCCTCGGGTCGGTGACAAAGCCACAACACCAGCTTTGGCAAACTGAGAAGCGTCCACCTATAGACCATGGTTTCGGGCTAATGGCCCTCGTCAGTCTAGGGCGGACTTTATTCCATGAGATCCACACGGGATCTAATGGAATCTTCACAATCTACCAAAGAGGTGTTTTGCTGGCAATGTGGCTGGGCCAAATCTATATATATTATATATATATAATATATATAATATATATATAGTAAGTATATTAAGTATATTAAGTAATTTCAAAGATTTAAAAGGCTAGCGATCAGCTACCCCCAAAGATGGCGGCTAATTTTTAAAAAAATTCCCGCCTAGAACGCGCGCCATCTATTGGGGTTGAGGTATATAACACTTGCCGAGCTGCTGATGTATTATTTACACTTACAGTTTTAGTTATGACATTATAAACATCTCCATCTACCTCCAACTTTAAATTGCTCTACCAACGGCGTAAGACCAATAGTCCAATATCGGCATTAATCTCAACCAGAACTTTGCATCTAAACAATCCATCACAATTTTCTATAAGATAGCGCAAAACGGAGAAAATATGAGGAATACCATTGACAAATTTCTGTAATAATGTAAAATTGGATATAGTTTTCCAATTTTACACATGGAATTAAAATATATAATATACTAGCCGATTGACCCGGGCAACGCCCGGGTTTTACCCGATTAAATGTTTTTATTCAAATACTATTCGTTACAATTATAAATTGGCGCCGTGGATGTCACTCTTGTGAAACGTCCCGCTCCAAACTTTGTGTCTGAGAAGCGATATTTTTTATAGAAAGATGATCTGGCTTTTGTTTTCTGCTCGAATGAATGTTTTTCTGTTAGAATTTTGTTCCTGCGTACAAAATAATGAACTGGTTTCACCCGTGGTCTCTGCTTTTTGGAATTTTTCCCGATATGATTTTGTATCTGATAATCAAACATGATACAGCAATATCGTCATCATCATTTTCTGACTAAAAATATATAGCTTTAATAATTGATTTATATATTTTTTAAAATAGCCTATCGTCTTCCCCGTATTTTTTTTTACCTATGTATGGAAATTTTGGTTTGAATTAGTGAACTACTGCGAATTTGTATACCGGACATACAGACAAACATTCATTTTTATATAAAAATAGAAGATATTATAATATCAACTATATTAATTAAATCAAATACCTAAACACTAATATAATAAAATTTTTGCCATCACACACACTTTTTTCCTGTAGTTTATGTGTTACTTCTGTATTGCTATTCTATGGCACTTCTAATATTTATTATTGATGTATTTTCAGTATCAAGGAAATTGCAATCGGGGGAATTCTCGGGCGAGCCGGGTCATACGTCTAGTATATAATATAAATGAGTTTTAAAAATTGAAAAAAAAAATGTATCGGCCGGGAATCGAACCCGGGCCGCCCGTGTGGCAGGCGAGCATTCTACCACTGAACCACCGATGCGTATAAAAAATGGCCATATTTGGGTATTCATTACATTCCGGATTACTCCGCGTAAAAAAAAGTTCTTCAAATGAAAAAAAGAAATAGCCAAAAATACTAATCAAAATGTAGCCTAAAATTTTCCTCAGGTTTATAAAAAGCGACATGCAAAATTTGGTACCAATTGGTTCAGTAGTTTTTGAGTTTATCGCGAAACAGACAGACAGACAGACAGAAATTGACTTATATATATATAGAGATTATAAATAAGGATGAAAATAAAAATGATTTTAAAACTTTGAATCACAATATTCTTTTGTTTCCATAAAAACAATGATAACTACTAGGTGTGCCACTTTGAATTAGAATGGTTTTAAAAATCTAATATCTCGGTTAAAATAAATAGAAGAGTTATTCAAAATTGTTTTGAAATACTCGCCTTCTACAAAATTTATTTAATCATGTTTTTGAAATGGAAAAACATTAAAAGAAAAGTGATTTTTTTCTAAAAATTAATTAACTGAATAAATAATTAAACCTGAAATATCCTAGGTTGAAAATATTTTGATCAGAAGTTTTCTTATAAAAAATATTTGATTTTTCAGTGAGCAAGAAAGATCAATATTTAACCAGGGACCACCTGATTTTGATACCTTAGGGCTATGTGGACGAAATTTTCTTAGTTTTTTTTTAAGCTAAAAAACATTTTTTTTTTATATTTTAAAATTTATTTAAGTATATTGCGTTTCTTTATTTATCATATGCTATACGTAAAATTCGAAAACATTTTGTGAAAAACCTTAATATAATTTTCTATTGGTGTATGTTGATTTGAATATTAAAGATGATATTTAAAGTCGGTCTGCCTTATCAGTGGTAATTTTCACCAGTGTAATCTATTGGACGCTATAAATTTAGTTTCTCTTCTTATATATTGCCAACAATTGAATGATTATTTTATTTTGAAATTATCGTTTGAAAATTTTATATACGTGATAAAAAACTAACTAATGCACTTTTGTTTTCCTAAATATACTGATTATATAAAAAAGTAGTCATTATATATTGTAGTAAATTATTTATTTTTATTATAACAGATTATTAATTTTGATATTTAAATTTTGCTACTTTGCATACTTCCCTTATTGCGCTTCTCTTTTATTTTATAATTTTTAGTTTCTGCTTGTGCCTTAAATAAATTGCTGTGTCATCCTGAAGTTTGTCTTTCCTAAATTTCTACGTGACGATATAATAATTATAGAAATCTGTAAGTTAAGCTAACACAGAACTAACACAATTATAAGACAGGCCTTTTTCAAGATTTTCTTAGGATATAGACTTTCGTACCAGTATATTAATAGTGGATATTTAAAAACTATATAATACGTATATGAATTTATTTTCGTATTTCTGTTCTAAAATCCAAAATATATGCTCAACAACAGCTAACCAGGCATAATTGCATACCGGCACGTTCTAGGCAGAGAAATATGGAATATTGTGTTGAAAGACATGTAATTAATTATCTGTCCGCCTTTCTAATAATTAATACTATATTTAGCTTCTCCATATACGTGATTATGATAGTAAACACAATTGTATTGTTTATTTGGGTGAATATATAGCCTTGTGGAACCATGTTACATGCTGGAAAGTTTTGATTGCTTAGTCAATATGGAAATATAGGAATACACTGAAAGCATATCTAAACCGCCAGATAAACAAATTCTTTTGTGAAAAGTCCCCATTTAATTCTACATACAGTTACGAGCGCCATGCGTTCTTCATCTCTTAATTCTCCAGTTTTCATCTCTGTCACCGTTTGCTTTTTTTTTTGGAATGGCGCTCTCCTATTGGTTGGCTACGATCACGCCACCTTTGCCCCCCCCCCCCCATCATGCCCCCCCCCCCACTCGCTTTTTCGATTTTGTAACTATTGTGTTGGATCGGGTCGCTCCTTAAATAAATGCATATATTAGTTAATAACTAAATGGAATCCTCTCTTTCTTTTTCCCAGTAAGAGACGCCTAAGGAAGCCAACAGTACATAGACAGATAAAGCACATAGGCTATAGGTATTAACTAATATATGCATTTATTTAAGGCGCCAATTTATAATTGTAACAAATAGTATTTGAATAAAAACATTCAATCGGGTAAAACACGGGCGTTGCCCGGGTCATTCGGCTAGTTTAAATATAAATAACTTTGAGAGAGGTGTCAAGAATGCGTTAAGAATGCGCCCTAGCGTTAAGCTGGTATGCATATCTGGAGAGTGAGCGGGGTAACAAAATTTACCTTTATATAAAACAAACAATATATTCAACATTTAAATGGTATATATTGTTAAGTGTATACCATCCTCTGAGTGCGGAAGCCATATAGAAACCAATAAACTCACAAAACTGGAATCAAACAATATAAAAAGCAAAAATAAAACAGCATTAATATGAGACTATATAGAGTTCGATAAACTATCATCTGTAATAGAGGCGTATAAAAACCAATAAATTATCATCTGATAAGAAGCCGAATAGAGACCAATAAACTGTCATATGGAATGAAATAATATAGAGACCAATAAATTATCATCTGGAAAGAAGAAACAAAGAGACCAATAAACTAGCATCTAGAATAAATACATCAATTGAAAAAGCCCTGTAAGATTTATATATGAATAAAACAAAGCATCAAGGGCTGCGTTTCTTTATTAAAACAAATATATTCGAGCTTTCGGGCACATACGCCCTTCTACTGGAATTAATAAACAATAATCCAACTAGTTTGAAATAATATTTATATTTAAATTTAACGTGCATATCCACGATACACGTGCATTTCAATTTGCAAGGTATCCCATCAGACATGTGATATCTTATACTGTGAATGAATTATTTTTATCTTATTTTATTTAAGTCTATTGAATTATATGCTTCTGGTAAATCAATTCTGCGATTTATACTGTTATATTGTTTGGACACTATTGCTTCAATTATTAATCTTTGAAATTTATTATTAATATTGTTATAATGTACTTTAGGTTCATTTAAGTTAAATGTGTGTCCTGTTGAATATTACAGCACTCCAATTCAACAGGACACACATTTAACTTAAATGAACCTAAAGTACATTATAACAATATTAATAATAAATTTCAAAGATTAATAATTGAAGCAATAGTGTCCAAACAATATAACAGTATAAATCGCAGAATTGATTTACCAGAAGCATATAATTCAATAGACTTAAATAAAATAAGATAAAAATAATTCATTCACAGTATAAGATATCACATGTCTGATGGGATACCTTGCAAATTGAAATGCACGTGTATCGTGGATATGCACGTTAAATTTAAATATAAATATTATTTCAAACTAGTTGGATTATTGTTTATTAATTCCAGTAGAAGGGCGTATGTGCCCGAAAGCTCGAATATATTTGTTTTAATAAAGAAACGCAGCCCTTGATGCTTTGTTTTATTCATATAGAATAAATACATATAGAAAACAATAAACTATCATTTATAACGAAGCCGTATAGAAATCCACATATCTGGAATGAATACGTATATAAACCAAGGAACTATTATCTGGAATTAAGCGTTATAGAAACCGTTAAACTAGCATCTGGAATGAATGCGTATTTAAACAATAAATTAGTATCTGGATTGAAGGCGTATAGAAATCAATAAACTATCACCTAGAATGAAGTCGTATAGTGACCAGTAAACGATTATCTGAAATCACGACGTTAAGAGACCAATAAATATCATCTGGAACGAAAAGGTATAAGGACCAATAAAATACCATCTGGAATGAAGCCGTATAGATACTTATAAACAATTATCTGGAAGGAAGACATATAGAAACGAATAAACTATCATTTGGATTGAAAATATTGTAGCGTAGAAATCAAGCCTTGAAATATCCTAAGATGTAAAAGTATTTATTGATGACGTCACGGCGACAAGTCGGCAATTATTAACAAGTCAGCAAAAACTATTTACAGCTAGAGAATCTTGAGCAAGCAAGCAAAGAGATATTTTGATAATTATTTTACATAAAATATTAATATATATTTATATAATCTGTTGAATAGTTTCATTGAATAATTTAATTAATAAATTATTTCTTCGTCACATAGCCTCCTCCTATAAAGAGCATCGACCCGATGCTCAGAAGGAGACTTACATCCTCAGTCTCAAGGCTCGAGAACGGGTGATAGGGCCTGAGATCTCTACGCGGGTCTGTGGTTGTTGTGTTCGTTCAGTGGGGATGTCTTCTTCCTGGAAGTTTGTCGAGTCATCTTCTGGGTCCTCTTCTAGGTGGTCCTCCTGGTCCTCTGGGTTTAAATATGGTTTCATCCTACAAATGTGAACTAAATCTTTTGTTTTACGACGACCTTGCTGGTTTCCGAATGTTTCAACTTCATAGGTCACATCAGATATTTTTCGGGTTACTTTGTATGGGCCGAAGTAACGTCTCATTAGTTTCTCCGAATATCCCACTTTACGCACAGGGATAAAGATCCATACAAGATCTCCAGGCTGATAAATTATATTTCTGTGATGGGCGTCATAGCGTTGTTTATTGCTATCTTGAGATCTCATGGAGTGGATACGTGCCAGTTTTCGTGCTTCTTCGGCTCTTGCCCCTAGAGTTTGGATGAAATCGTCGTCTTCTGGCAATAACTTGGGGAATAACACGTCCAGTGGAGTCTCGGCTTCACGCCCGTGTACAAGGAAAAATGGGGTGAACCCAGTTGATTCTTGTTTTGCTGTGTTGTATGCAAATGTAACGAATGGAAGAATCCTGTCCCAATCTTTCTGGTTGACATTTACATACATGGACAGCATGTCTGCTATGGTCTTATTCAACCTCTCCGTGAGGCCGTTTGTCTGGGGGTGATAGGCGGTCGTCTTCCGATGGGTTATTCTGCACTGGTTGTTCAGATCACTTATCATTGAAGATGTGAAGTTCCTTCCTCTATCCGTGATTAATTCCCTCGGCGCGCCGTGCTTTAAGATGACATCTTCAATGAAGAATTTTGCAACTTCCATGGATTCACTTGTGGGTAGGGCTTTAGTTATCGCATATTTCGTTAGGTAATCCGTACATACAATAATCCAACGGTTGCCACCTTCTGATGTTGGAAATCTCCCCAGAAGATCCATTCCTACCTTTTCAAAAGCAACTTCAGGAACAGGTATTGGCTGTAAGTGCCCTGAGGGGAGTTGGGGCTGATGTTTACGCCTCTGACAATCTGAACAGTGTGCCACATACTTTCTAACCGTTCTATACATTCCGGGCCAGTAATACTTTTTTCTTATTCGGTCATAGGTTTTAATAAATCCGAGGTGACCAGCAGTGGGTGAATCATGGAAAATGTTCAGTAATTCCTGCCTTAAATGGCGTGGAACCACCAAAAGCCATGGTTTCCCCATTGGATCATAATTTTTTCTGTAGAGCGTGTTATCGATTTTTACAAAGGTATTATTAGGAGTACTTTGTAATTGGTCAGCAATCTTTCTAAGAGCTTGATCATTCATCTGCTCTTCGCTAAAGTTCTGCAAAGTCACTATGCTTGGAATATATTCCTCCATATCTTCACTGTATTCTAATGGACTTCTTGATAAGCAGTCTGCGTCCTGATGTTTCCTTCCGCTCTTATACACGACAGTGACGTCAAACTCTTGCAGCCGAAGTGCCCATCTTGCTAACCTCCCACATGGGTCTTTGAGGTTGGTCAGCCAGCACAAAGAGTGGTGGTCTGTAACAATAGTGAACGGCTGTCCAAAGACATATGGTCGGAATTTATTGATAGCCCAAATGATGGCAAGGCATTCCCTTTCTGTGGTTGAATAATTTTTTTCTGCCTTATTTAAGGTTCTGGATGCATAAGCAATGACTCTTTCCTTTCCCTTTTGTATCTGCACTAATACTGCTCCTATTCCGTAGTTGCTTGCGTCAGTGTGTATTTCGGTTGGGGATGAGTAATCAAAATGTCCAAGAGCGGGTTCGGAAATTAACGCTGACTTGAGAGCTTCAAATGCATTTTGCTCTTCCTGGTTCCAATTAAATGCTGAGTCTTTCTTCAAAAGGTCATTCAAGGGTTGGGCTACGTGGGCATAATTGGGTATGAAGCGGCGGTAGTAGGATGAAAGGCCAAGAAAACTTCTAACTTCCTTCAATGACCTTGGCGTAGCGAAGTCGCGGACTGCTCGAATCTTTTCTTGGTCGGGACGAATTCCATTTTCACTCACCTCATGTCCAAGAACCGTGATAGTTTTTGCACCAAACTTGCATTTCTTGGAATTGAGACATAATCCGGCTTTCTTAAGGCAATTTAATACAAGTTGAAGGCGTCTTAGATGTTCTTCAAAGCCATCTGAAAAAACGATGATGTCATCGAGGTAACACAAGCAAATAGTCCACTTAAGACCCTTCAGAAGAATATCGATCATTCGTTCGAAGGTAGCTGGAGCATTACATAACCCAAATGGTATTACTTTGAACTCGTACAGTCCATCTGGAGTTATAAATGCTGTCTTCTCACGGTCCGATTCTTCTACGTCGATTTGCCAGTACCCTGATTGGAGGTCCATGGAAGAATAAAATCTAGCTCCCCGTAAGCAGTCTGAAGTGTCGTCGATCCTTGGGAGAGGGTAGACATCCTTTTTTGTTATTTTGTTAAGGCGGCGGTAATCGACGCAGAATCTCCAGCTTCCATCCTTTTTTCTTATCAATACTACAGGTGAGGCCCACGGACTTTCAGAGGGCTGAATGATGTCAAGTTTTTCCATCTTGTTTACCTCATCCTGAATAATTTGGCGTTCTCTTGGTGCAACTCGGTAAGGTCTTTGTTTGGTCGGTAGGTGGTCTCCAGTGTTAATTCGGTGTTTAACATTGACTTCCTTGAATTGTTTTCTTTTATTAAATTCGAAAATATCTGTATAGTTTTTTTAACAAATTTCTTAATTTTTCTTTTTGAGATTCATCAAGCGAATCATCTATAAAAAATTCCGAGGTTTTTGGGTCTTCAGAATGTTCCGCCTCTGTTTCAACTTGGTTACAATCGGCTAGAGTACATAATTGACTATCTTCGATGACAGCACTATCGGCTACATGCATCCCCTGTGGGATTAGTTTCGGATATGGACTCCAATTCACCACCCAAAGTTTACCTCGGTTATTGGTAAGTGAAATGACAGAGGAGGGAGCCGTTAGTTCTCTTTCCAGCAATAGCTCTTTTCGACATTCTGCCACCACAATTGCGTCATTAGGAATGTCACGACTTGCTACTTCTATTAACTGAATAGAGGCGGGTTCGATTCTATATTCCAATTCCGAGTAGAGAGGTGAGCTGTTCTTAGGGGTATCCTCAAAAAGACATTTTTCTAAGAAGAGTGTGTCGTCAGCTGAATCAATTATCGCCCTAGATAACTTCAAAAAGTCCCAACCAAGAATAACTTCGTGACTACAGTCTTCCATAACGACAAATTCAAAGCTTTCCTGTAGTCCATTCAAGTCCAGTTTCAGTGTGCAGCGTCCTTTTGGTCTTACAATTTTACCGTTGGCTACTCGTAATGTGACGTCAGTTTCGGCAAACATTATTTTTTTTAGTTTGAGTCTGAACCTCTCAGAAATGACAGAATATGAGGCTCCTGAGTCGACGAGGGCACGCGTCATTTTTCCTTCTATTTTAATGTCTATGTAATTTTCTTTTAATTCTAATGTAGTCGATAAGGGAGGATTTATAAATTTTGCGGCCTTACCTCCAAAATAGGACGCATCTTCTAGTTTTCCTGACGGGAACGGCGAGGCGACTGGCTGGCTCTTCTATCAGGAGACGAATATTGTCCTTTTCGGCCAGTGTGAGGAGAGGGGCTTCGGTAGCGGCGTCTATTTTCTCTTGGCAGGTCGTCGTTGGGCTCTTGGCTGCTCCGAGAATTATAGAATGTTCTAGGCTATAGCCTATCTCTCTGTTTGTAATTCCAAGTTTGTTCTCCTTCATATTCTCTCCTCCTGTCACGGCAGTAGCGCACGACGTGGCCAGGGCGTCCGCAGTGGAAACAGATTGGCTTACCTTCCGTGGTTCGCCATTCGTTGGTATCGCGTCTTCCGTTTAATTGTTTTGGCTGCTGCGGTCTAGGTTGGAAATTTCTGGGTTGGAACTCGTACCTAGGGCTTGGTAATGGCCTTGGCGCTCTATTTTGAGGGACACTTCTAGAAATTGGCGCAATTGTTTTTTCAATTTCTTGCTGCACCATATGTTCAATTGCAGAAATTTCTGGTTCTTCTCTAGGAGAGGCTAATGCTCGCTGTACCTCCTCGCGAACTATTTGCCTAATCATAGATGACAGATCTGCCCTGTCATCATGATCACTGAGAGACGCCACATTTGGTAGTCGCTCGTACCTGGTTGGGCTCACTCGCTTACAATGTAGCGCTTCAATGCGGCGACACTCGGTGACGAATTGTTGAGTGGTATGTGCATCTCTTGGGAGAAGTGACTGGTAGAGCTCCTCTGCTATCCCTTTCATCAAATGGGATATTTTATCTTGCTCATTCATATGAGGGTCTACCTCTTTGCAGAGGCGCAGGACGTCTTGAATATAAAATTCGGTGCTTTCACCTTTTAATTGTGCGCGAGTTTTTAAGGTTTTCTCTGCTCGTAACCTCAAGTTTTCGTTTTTTCCGAAAACTGATTTTAACTGGGACATGAACTCCGTCCATGTCAGGATGCTCTCCTCATTGTTCTCAAACCATTTGAGAGCAGTGCCGGTCAAATAAAAGTAAACGTTGGCGAGACAAAGTGTTTCATCCCATTGGTTATGCTTCGCCACACGTTCATACTTTTTCAACCAGTTATGGGGATCTTCAGAACCCTCACCAGAGAACATTGAGGGGTTTCTAGGTAGATGTTGTATAAAAAAGGAACCTACCTGATTTGTTGCTTCTTTCTTGATGGTCATGGTTGTTTCTTCTTGCTCAACCGAATCAATTTTACGTTTTTTTCTGAATGGGTATCGATCCAGCTTCTTCACCAGTTGTAGCGTAGAAATCAAGCCTTGAAATATCCTAAGATGTAAAAGTATTTATTGATGACGTCACGGCGACAAGTCGGCAATTATTAACAAGTCAGCAAAAACTATTTACAGCTAGAGAATCTTGAGCGAGCAAGCAAGCAAAGAGATATTTTGATAATTATTTTACATAAAAGATTAATATATATTTATATAATCTGTTGAATAGTTTCATTGAATAATTTAATTAATAAATTATTTCTTCGTCACAATATATAGAGACCATTAAGCTATCATTTGAAATAAAACCATATAGAGAACAATAAACTGTAATACGGAATGAAGCCGTATAGATATTCATAAACTACAATCTGGATTAAAGTCATATAGTGACCAATAAACAATCATCTGGAATGAAGAAATATGGAGACCAATAAACTATCATTTGGAATGAAGCCGTATATAAATCCATAAACTACCATTTGGAATGAAGCCGTATAGGGATACCAATGAACTATCATCTGGAATAACGACGTATAGAGCCCAATAAACTGTCATATGGAATGAAGCAGTATATAGATTCCAATGAAATATCATTTGGAATGAAAACATTTAGAGACCAAAAAACTGTAATATGGAATGAAGACGTATAGAAACCAACAAACTATCATCTGGAGTGAAGCAATATAGAAACCAATACACTATCATCTGGAATGAAGCCGTATAGAAACACACGCACAAACAGACCATCAACTATAGTGAAGGAATTTGAAAAAGAAAAAATAAAGATAAAGAGTTTATTTTAATTTTGGTTTCGCAAGCTTTCAAGCAAAGTTTCTGCTCTTCAACGGGCAAATACTTCTATGTACAATATAAAGATGATCTTTATACAAAAACAATTGAAAACTGTTATCATATTTATATTGTACATTGAGGTATTTGCCTGCTTGAAAAATCAAAATTTAAAGAAACTCTTCACCTTAATTTTATTTATTCTTTCTTTTTCAAATAATTTCGACGTAACTATTGCTCACCTAGTGAAGGTATATTAAAACAAATTGGCTATTAAGTAGACTAAAGATTTATAGGAACAAATAAGCCATCACCTGAGGTGTGAAGCCATAATGAAATAATTAGACCATCATCCTATGTCTTTTTTATTTTCAATATCAACACCTGACCTTTTTATTATTATTTTTTCTATTATCTTTGTATCCGAAGTTAACTTATATAGAAACAAGTCAGTACCTGGAGTGGAGTCTTATAGAAACAGATAGACCTCATCTGATATGTGACGCATAAAAAAGGGATTAGACCATTCCTAGAGTTGAGCTATATGGAAAAATATAGTCAGTACTTGGAGTGAAGTCCTATAGAAACAGAATCTCACTCAATCCACTCAATGTGTGATGCCATAAAGAAGTAATTAGACCATCACCTGTATTTAAACCAGGGAGAAACAAATAGATCATTACTTGGAGTATAGCTATATGGAACAAACCATTTACAGGAGTATAAGAAATGAAATCATTAAAGCACGAATGTTTATTTTAGACGTAAAACAAATATCTACTGTTCTTACTTCGATGAAAAGATATTACCTGCAGTAGAGCTATATATGAAGTCCATAAATTAAAGTAAAGAGAGAGCCTGGAATAAAACCGAATCTACATAAAACAATTAAAGTTTCTTGTTAGGCATATATTGGGGGGGGGGGATAGAAAAATAATTTTCAAACTTACAATATCATCACCATAGATGTTGACCTTATTCTAAGGAAATATTGACGTGGAAAGTCCTCTGATCCCGCTGGATTATAATTAGTAAACCACATAAGACGTGCGCGGCGTTAGAGCTCCATATTTGCTTGATAAAAGAAAATATTCAGAAATCTTTCTCTAAAAATCATATCATTTTTAACTGTGCTATAATTTTAAATGTGCTAATGATATATATTTATTGTCTCAAAATCTTATGTACATACTTTATTTGAATATTTTCACAAAATTATCTTCCAAAGTGCCGTATATGTGCATAATATAATTTAAACGGTAGTAGATTGAACTGAAAAAATCGCTGAAAGTGACTGAAAAGCCAGACCTTCCTAATTCATCACAGTAAGGACAGTAGGTTTATTTGGAATCACGCTAACTAGTTTCTTTTCTTTTTTTTTTTTTGCAAATGGCGCGCCTAGTGCCTTAATTTAAGCCTAACATGATTATCTATCGTTTGACGAATAGCAATGCTATGTGTTTATATATAATATCAATTATTCATAAATAATGTGTTCATGGTTTCCTTATATAACTTCTATATAAATTATTCTAAAATTCCGGTTATATAAACAGCCTGATGTGCAAACTTGGAGATTATTTATTTAATTGCATAGTGCGATTCTCTCTTTGGACACTAGGTTTCATTAATCAACAATGGTAAATATCTTGGAGTTATCTTTACCACACGTCTTAACTTTAGGGATCATATAGAGGCAGAAATCAAGAGAGCGATCCTTTCCAAAAGCAGGATAAAGGTCCACTGAAGAAGAAAAGACCACTCAAGAGTGAATAAAAAAAACATATCTAGCTATCAAAAAGCCTAAACCTTAATATACTTGGTTCATCTGGGTCACGGAAGCCCAATAAAACCTAAAACAACTTTGCCTTGCGACAAGTCCCCCGAGAGCCTTCCATAGTCCGAAGGTAATCAGGAAAGACATTGAAGTGGAATCCACACATACCAGACACTTTATAATAAAAAAACGCTATTTTTCGAACGATCCCTGATCAATCAAACTTTTAAAGAACCTAATAACTACTTTACTGGAGTGACTGAGCTAAGTCCGAAGTTAGCTATATCAATCATTAGGCGACTATTTCCTTTGTGAATTCAATTCTGGAGTTATCCAATTATTGTCCTAAACTTGACTTTTGGATTCTAATAAACACCAGTTGTTTGATATCAGTTCCACACAACCGTTGGTTCTTTATAATCAATTGACAATATTCATATACATAACATCCTTACCCACTATCACCACGCGACCGTACTCAAAGCAAGAACTTTACAAACAAGTTTGATGTAGTACCATCTAATTAGAATCCCTGAAAGAGTAGTAAATAAACAGTGTATAGGATTATGCTAGAGTGGTCTGGTAGATATAATTACTTGAAGATTGGGTCACCAGTGGTGAGCCATGCCTCATCGATAGTTCTACCACAGTAAGGGCATGACGAAGTTGCTTTATTTGCATTTAATAAAAATATATTTTAAAACAGGAAGTAGGTGAATAGCGTGGTAAGGTTTTTTTATTTCGCACAACAAGCTTTCGGGCATCAGCTGCCCTTCATCAGGTATAATGCATGACTAGAAAGAGTGAACCGATATTTATATGCAGTAAATTAGCATAAAAGAAACTAACTAAGATCTATTCAAAAATTAATAAATTTACATATGAAACTAAAGAGAAAAGTACGAAATTTGTGAAAAAATAAACTAAGAAATTTGTATAAGGTGAATTAAAGGTAAAGCACGGGAAGAAAGGATAGAAAAACAAGAAAACGTAGGTATCTAGGCATAATAAAGGGAATAAAGAGGTAAAAAAGGATATCAGTGACTAAGATTAGAAAAAGCAGTATATTGGGGGGGGGGGAGATCTATTTTTCTGTTGAAACTAGGGACAGAGCTGGACACAAGAGCTTCGAGGACTAAACGTTGATATATGTTTTTAACATCACTATATACCGGGATCG
>CP092868.1:76268392-76304002 GCA_030710605.1 Cordylochernes scorpioides
TGTTGCGTAAATTAAAATAAAGGTTGAATTCGTTACTGTGTTGGAATATTAGGGACTCTCACGATCATGAGAACGGATGTTACGGTCATGTTCTAGGACTCGAGTGGCTATGATTCGGCCAGTTTCTCCGACATAGGATTGTGGGCAGTCATTACACGGGATTCTGTAGATGGCATTGGAGAAAGATTGGGGGCTAGGTTTAATGGAACTTTTTGTGAGAGGATGGCGTAAAGATGTGCCTAGGGAAGGTGATTTTTTATAAAACGTACGGATGCCAAATTTACGTAGATAGAAACCAATGTCGGAATTCGTAATAGAAAACGGAAGAACGCAAACATCTTTATACGGGGGAGGAGTGGACCTGTTATGGTTTGGCGAATAAAAATGTC
The DNA here is from genome assembly GCA_030710605.1 of Cordylochernes scorpioides. Taxonomy (NCBI): domain Eukaryota; kingdom Metazoa; phylum Arthropoda; class Arachnida; order Pseudoscorpiones; family Chernetidae; genus Cordylochernes; species Cordylochernes scorpioides. The sequence goes on from CP092868.1 coordinate 76,268,782, forward strand.
TATCAATAAAGTTGCATGGGTAACCCGCAGATAAAAGGTGTAGGTAAACGGTCCGTTTCTCGATTCTACTAAATAAAGGAAGGGAGCAATGGGTAAAAACGCGCTTAGAAAGAGTTTTAACGGTGGTAATTTTATGGGAGACGGGAGCATGAGATAAAAAATGCAAGTAAGAAGGAGTAAAACCAGCCTTACGAAAAACGGTTGTATAGAAACGACCCTGGAGATTAACCACTAAAACATCTAAGAACGGGATACAATTAAAACGGGAAGAATTGTGAGTAAAACATATTTATCAACATTTTATTAAAATACACACACAAAGAAAAAATAAATATTTCATCTACCGCCATTGAACATTTATATTTATAAAAGTCAAAATAGAAGTGGACGATCATCGTGAATTTCCAACTTAATGTGATAATAATATGAAAGTAGTTGACTCGATCACTCCAAGAAAGAAGTTAGTTACTTCTTTGAAGATTTTATTGACAAGAGATTTTTCAAAAATTATTTTGGCTATCTTCTTCATGAAGTAACAAATGTTCCCACTTTAGAGTCGTTTCTAATAAAAATAATTCAGGACGAAGGATGACCTGCTGAAAGACTTTATTTTCAAAATTCAAAAGATGCTATATGCTCGGTTGAGTTGCCTTGAACCAGCTAGGACAGTCATATGTAATACCAATACCAGGCCAACCCGTTGCAGAGGTGGAGCAAGCTCCAAGCACTCCGCAAGGTTCCAAAAATCATATTAATATATTGGTCCCATTGGACCCGTATCAGAATATAAGCATATGTAATTACAGTATAAGCCTAATCATCGGTATAACATGTCTTTAATTTATTCTTGAATTTAAGCGGGCTACTTCTTCCAATAAAGGCTGTTACCCTGAGTTTGGCATGAGTTGCTTTCTATATTTGTGCCTTGTTTTGATCCCTGAAGTTGAAACGTTGATCGAGGATAACTCGTAGATATTATATAAAATATAACTTCAGTGAAATATTTGCATAATAACTATACTATATATAAACTATATAAAATATTCGATAAGTACAAATAGTGATTTTATGCAAATTAGTTGACAGTTTTGCTTAGCGTTGGTGTTCTCTCCTCTTTACATCACTCACTTTGCCCAATCTGGCGCCATAATACGAGTGCACGAATATAAATAGTACATATGTAAATACTGCCCATATAACCACGCATATAGTTCCTGAAAATACCTCTCTCTACACCATGACTCCAATCTTGACCCCCCAAGCCACTCCTGTTTACATATTACGTTTTTAAAGTATAAATAATTGTACATTCCCTTGTACTGCGTCTCACCGGGACTTTTATATAATTCTTGTAAACACTTAGGTCTATTTCGTATCTACTTACCGTTTGTTCTTTGATCATTTTTCGTAAACCTCTAAACACATTTCCGTGAAATTTTAGTGTCGCCGCTTTTTGACCCCTCTTAGTTCTTAGCGCAAATACATATGAAATTCTAAAAATGAAACACTATTCTAAACCGATTGATATATGAAAAACACTACTAAACCTTCATTGATATTAAAAGTATTAATAATGCCCTCTAGAACCTACTGTTGTAATATCACTAAAATAGTGATGAATACATAGTTCGTTAAAATATATTCATATTTACATACACGCGAACCAATATGTATATTTTATTTTAAAAGGCGAGCTTTCGAACATAAATTGTTCTTCTACAGGCCGACTCAACTATTGAGTAATATTTCTAACACTTATATGTCTAAAACTGGTTTACATAATACCTGAGTTCACCTTTTAAATTAATATATTTCTATTGGTAATCTAATTTACGCTAGTTTCTTCAAAATATTTAAATATTTCAAGTCTTCGTTTTGATTTGCATAATATATATATATTTATAAGACTATATTATACGCACAGATACCTTTAGTTAATAACAGAGTGATTTTATTTTCACCAAAATTGTTGATACATAGCACACGTATATAATCTCTTATAATTCTTTAAACTTGTTTTCATAAATTTTAGAAACCAAAGTATAGGGAAAAATTTGCCTTTTTAAGCAGATGGCTTTTTTAAAATGGCGTGAAAAATTCGATAGCGTCAATTAACTCAGGAAATTTGATGCTGATTACTAAATCGAATTCTTAAATAGGTTACTACCCACTTTTGAATAATTAAAATTGGTATTGAAACTGAAAAAATATTGTATCATTATTATTTTTATAAATCGATAAGATAATTATTGGTAATTATCAAATTAGTGAATATATTTTTCTCTTAATTTTTTAATTAATTATCTCAAAAAAATATTTTTATTTTGAATTAAAATGCTCCTTTGATGTAAAAATATATTTACCATTTTTAGAGTTTAAACATGTAAGTTAATTTTCATGTATGTTCTCATTTTATTTTTGAATAAAGTAATTTAGCTTAATTAAGTAATGACTGATTAGTGTTTTATTACTCTAACTAATAATCGGATTTCAATAAACTATCGAAAAAAATAATGTAGAAAGCCAATAAAAATAATTTGTCATTCCCGCCAATATTTTCGACTGACCTCTATCGAAAATAAAAAATAAAAAAATATATATTGATATACTTGGATGTGAAAGAATCTGTGTACTGAAGTGTGAATTGTTTTAGAAAATTTCTGATTCTTTGAAAATTAATATGTATTTGAACATTATTTTCAATAATTACAAGTGTAAAAATAATTGTTAGAATTACATAATGTTGAGTATCGTTAAACAACAATGCAAACGTCTTTTTGAAGAAATAAATAATTATATATTTTTAATATTGTCTTAAGGTTTTTGCAATTATATATATATATATATATGAAATGTAAATAATAAAGTTTATCAAATAAAATTTTAAATCTTAAATATAATTTAAATTAAGTTGATATTATAGAGTGAGTTAAGATGGATTTATATATTGATATAACTATATTTAAAACTTTTAATAGTAGTAATATTTATATATAAAAAGAATATTCTATTAGAATAGCAAGCTAAATCTAAATATAAATATAATTATAAATATAAATAAAAATCTTATATATATATATGTGATGAGGTATCCTGTCAACTCTCGCTATAGCTGTGATAACCGAGGGTCAAACCTGTAGTAACCGAGAGGGACAGTCAGGGCGTGGAGAGTTTTCCAGTACCTCTCTGCACCTTGCAGGACCTCTAACAGTTCTCACAGAGTACAGGCAGTCGTGGTCGAGGCAGAGTGGAAAGCTTGGGAATGTCCACACACAAATAACGAAGAGACACAGTTGTAATAGGAAAGTTCCGTGAACAGATAGGAGTCGAGCTAAGAGCAAGATGGAGATAGAATGTTCTACATGGTCGATGAGGTGGACCTGGGTACAACCGACGAGGGCTCACGCTGATGGTGAAGAGACTATATTTTCGGCTAGGGCAGAGGCCTTATATATCTTTACCGAGTGAGGAGGCATGCGGGAATTGAGACTTTGAACGGGTGCAAAGGGCGTGGGGCGTCTACGGTATTCCACGCCCAATGACCTTGATGGAACGACCTGCCAAATTCCTCTTTAGGGTTTTGGATTTCTATCTCGATTTCTTTCTTAGCTCAGCTCTTAATCTATTACATAGTTTTATTTATTCATCCTCAGTTTGTACAAAGTAAATTACATATGGTGATGCAATGACACATGTCAATCATGCGTATAATTATTTATAGATGTGTTTCTATATACAACATGACAACCTTGTTATAAGTATTATACAATATAAGGTTGTTGGTTTAATTACCATACATATATATATATATATATTCATCTAGTATTATATATATGTGATGATTTAAGACCATGGAATTGTTGTAAATAATCCAGATATCTACTACCGCATATTCCACCACGTGACTGTATATAACTTGTTATTTACTGCAAATAGAAAGCATCACATAATATCATTCTGTACCGCGTAAGACTCTAATAAAGTATAGCAACTGTACAGAATGAAGGAATGAAGAATAACAGGAGAAAATTGAGGTTAAAACTAATCAGGCCTAAGCGAGAATAAGAAAGCAGGCCTAGCGAGCCCAGTCCAAATTTTACGAGGTCGTGGCCCTCCTGGATGATGTAACTTCCCCCTCTGTTTACGTCAGAAAAGGGCAGTGTCCTGTTCGGACCCAGCTAAGCTATAAAAGGAGGCACCGAGCCTCAGTTTGTCTGTCCTTAGTTAGTCTTTGTTTCAGCCCCAGTCTCCGCAGGACGCTCCGATAGAGGGAAACACTTTCCTGCCAGAAATATCCTCGTTCCATTCCTTCTTGACGTTCAGACGCTTCTTAGTGGAATCTCTGTTTGTTTATTTCACCTTTGGCCCAGCTGTGTCGCCTTCTACCACGACTTCACGGTAGAGTTGACATCGAGGTTCGTCTAGCATCAGGTAACACTGGTCCCAGAGGTCCCATGATATCACAGACTCCCCCGTCCGAAGAGCCGACAGGATAGTGGACGCCAAGGTACAAGTAAGCAAGTAGACTACTCTCTGTACAGAAAGATGAAACAGGGAAGAGAGGAGGATTCAAAGGAGACCATGGAGTCCGATCCAGACTATGAAAGTGGCGAAAATACCACTTTTTTCAAGATAAAAGAAAACACCCTCGGTAGGACGCAGGAAGTCGTCCCCAGCCAGGAGGACGCCACGCCCCCGCCGGTGGTATCAGATGTCCTGGGGAGTTTGGCCAAGACGCTATCAGCTGTCCGCGGCGACCGGACTATCGCGAGATGTGGAGCTACAGCGCTACGATGGTTTGTACGAGGCGCAGAGCTTCTTCGACAACTACGACGCCCAAGCAGATCGGGCCCAAATAAAATACACTACAAGACTGAGAAAGCCACCAAACCTCCTGCAAGCGCCCCTCCGAGTTACCAACACGCGAGCGTATGTTACCTTCTCCCCCGACCATCTCTAAACCACGAGCCCAGCGCAAGCAGTGAACTCTAACTGTCCCAAGGATCCTCCAACCACGGCACCAGACCAAGCCTGTCCCGACCCAAAAGACAGCACAACAGTAGGTTCCTCCTCACATAATTTGCGTTGAAAAATTGCTCGTTCGAGCTGAACTATCCAATAATGTACACCTACCTCTAATACTTGATACAGAAGCCTCTATTGATATAATTAGTCGGAATATTTTTAAAATAATAGAAACCAGTTTGCAAAATAGAATATCTACCTACTTAACCATTAACGCCATAGATAACAATGTTTTCACCATGGGTTATATATTTTTAAACTTAAAAATAGGTAATATAATGCAGAACCTAAAATTCCATATCATAGATACACCCTTGCCTTTTGGCATATTATCCCTTAATTCCATAAAAAGATTTCTACAAATATGAACTGTTCTCAGCTACTCCTGTATCAACATAATGTACCCCTACCAACTACATTGTACAAATTCACCTCGTGCAAGCAACACGTGTCCCATGGACCAGTTAATACAACTGTCCCATTTACTAAACTTCCCCTCCTGGAACGGGTTGCTCACACGTGGTGAACTCCAACGCTCTTATTTGGTCTCATTGTAATGTTGCTAATCCTATTTTCAACTTCTTATGTCCTTTTCTTTCATAGCTTTGGACAGAAGTAACCTAAGTCACAGCCTTCCAAAACTATTCCAATCGTTAAATTCCAACATAGCTACACTCCCTCGTACCTTCCTTTTACATGCATATTTAATCATCGACAAATCTCTCTCAACAAAATAAACAACACCCTCTCACATCACTTTTTCCAATTGGCAACAATATTTAGTGCGCGACTTAACACCCAAATCCAATTTCGAGCCACACAAGCTCCATAACGTCGCCCCAATAAACACTAAAAAAATAATTTCACATTAAACGTGCCATATCCACTAACAATATAAAAATTCTCGATATATGTTCGTACAACCAGCACCCATGACTATTGTAAATTTGTTATTCATGGTGAATCAGGTTAGATTTTGTACCAAACAACGACTTCACGTGACACCTTTTTATTCACAATTTTTCACTTCGTGTCACAGCGCCACACCACAAAACTCTTTCACTTTTGAGGCCAAAGACACCTTCACGCCTGTGACACATCTCACCTCAAAGCGTGTCCACGTCGAAAGTCGCAATTTCACTCACTTCTAATCTGATATCACTGAATAACATTTTTACTAAGTCCGCAACAACCTCGAAACACAACAACCATTCGATTTAATATCAATAGATACAATATCCGGATTTTCGAAATACGGACACTCCAAGTCGTATCTCCATGTTATAGTGAATCACTTGACCAGATACGCTTCGGCATTCCCATCGAGATGTACCAGTACCTTAACGTACATCCAAACCCTAAAAAAGGTACTACAACAAGGGTCTCCAAAACGCCTACTTTCGGATAGAGCACCCGCATTCACCTCCGAAATATTCCGCAAATTTCTGCTATCTCGCGGTATACAACCACTACTTACCACCAGTAACAATTCGCAATCTAACGGATTGATAGAACGATTGAACGCCACAATCACTGGAAAGCTAAGGTTACTATATCTAGGAAACCCGAAGACATCCTGGACCAAATTAATTAAACAAGTTGTCCAAATCTATAATCAATCCCCGCACACCGTCACAGGTTTCCCACCGATCTTTTTGATGTTTAATAGCATCCCACCAGAATAATAATATAAAAAAACATTATAACCCGTTCCCCCAACGTACAGAAAGCAAGGCAACTTGCCTTCAGCAGAACATAACTTATGCATGAAAGGGACAAACAAAGATGTGATAAAGGTTGTTAAGGTATAAGAGGTCAAATTAAAGAAACCTCCTTTAACATATAAAAACTTTTACCCAATGTCTTGATATTGTTTGGGCTGCCTCGGGTGATCAAGCAAGAAAGAAAATAAGGAAGACAAAACCAGCGGCTACACCTGTAAAGCTCTTCTGCTCTACTAAAAAACTCTTTATTTAAACAACACGGCTAAGTTATATACATTCAAAAGGAAATTTACATAATAATTTATACATTCAATAGAAATCTACATTCCTAGTCATACATTCAAAAAGATATTTACATACTATATGTCATGACTTTTAACAAAGGTAATCAAGCCCCGCATTTCGAGATTGGTGACCTAGTCCTCGTAAAAAATTATAAACATCCTGATACGGGAAAACTGGCAACATACTTCACAGGTCCGATTACAATTATAGAAATAATATCTCCGAACGTAGTCCGAATTAACAGAATAGAAATTCGGCTCAAAGCCAGGGACGATATAGGCAACAAAGGCCCTTGCATCCCCTGTTTTCGCTGAAAACCATGTCACACAGCCAGAAGGGGATGATGCATTCTCCATGCACCGAGCGGCCATTTGTAGGCCGCTCGCGCCCGCCTTTATGGTCTGGCTTCATGGGGTTGACCATTCACCCACATGCGTCTCCGAGAGTTCATTGGCAAGGTTGCTGTCCGAGCCCTCTCGTTCGGACTTAGTTAAACCCGACCTACGCTCCAATAGGACTCCCCCCCCCCCCTTTGGCTCTCGAACCCTTAGAAGATGATACAGTTCATGTGAACAAACTTGAATATTATACAGAAAACATCCTATTCCTCCCGCACAAGCCACTAATTCAAACACCTCGCGTAACACCTCATGTACACTTAGTAGAATTTAAACATTTATGTCTCACGATATTTGACGCTCAGAAATCCCGTCTTATACCCCCGACTTGCACAGCCCCTTTTCTTCATCTCACTGAAGAGATCTTCCAATAAGTTGAAAAGGAGCAAGCTGTCCTCGAAAGGAGCCCCTGACCTAAATAAATATATCCGCCACCGCCGGAACTCGGTAATAATAAATTCGAGGGGAGATGGAAAGACATGCCCACAGTTTTTGTCACGACCCATCGCCACCCCATGTCACTCTAATGAATTTTTCGCCATCTATTAAATCAAATATTAGTGCGTACCTTATACTATATACCGTTCTAATCCCTAACCAATTAATCTACGCCGATGTCCTGTTTAGCTACAAATAACTTGCCTAACATGTTATTTTACATTTACTAACAAATCAGTACACTAACAGAATAACTAATTGATTCAATAACTAATCCCGCCTACTGATCCCCAATGAATTAAAATATCTATTCTTTCATTAATAACCCAAAACAAAGTCACCAAGTCTAGATTCTCTCGCCCACGATTAACTTGCCCACTTAACATCGACACTTAGATCCAAGGACAACATTTTACCTACAAAAATCACACACACACCCACATATGTTAAAAAGAAAACAACCCTTGACCGGTTAGAATAGATCGCCGTGTTTCCTGCACACACAATATAAATGCCGCTTTAGGAAGAATCACGTTTTCACCTAAACGTGACGCAGGGAACGAAAAATCGACAGGATTAGGACTCAGTGAGTTTCACAGTTGGAAACAATGTGACCCACGAGCTGCGTCAAACATAAAACAAATTCGATTAGTTAGAACAACTTATGCCAACAAGACCAAAGATATCGCAATCGAGGAAAATTTACTTTCTTTTTCGCACATATCATTTCAATATAATTTTGCTTACTTTCTTTCTCGATGGACATTTTTAATTTTTCATATCAATATCCTTCATATAATCATTATCTACCTCTTATATATTTTTTACGTCAACCAATCAGTTTAGACTATTGTCATTTTATATTAGTTACTTTTTCCTCTTTACCAAATTGTTTTTTTTTTACTTTTTCTCTATGACTCTATTTTATAATCAACTTTATATTTAATCTTTCTTATCTAATAATCTCAAGTTTATGTTTCATGTTTATATCACTAATTAGGATTTGTCATTTTATATTGATTTGATAAAAATTGTAATTATATATTCAAAAGGTTATACTTAAAATAAATTGTAAAAATAATTGTAGAAAAAAATCGATTCTTACATACAAAAGCTGACTTAAATCTCCCCAAAGTTATAAGATAAAAGTTAAAATTGATTTGTTTTTTAAAAATAATTTTACTCGATTTTGTTTAGAAAATAAAATTGCTACTTAAAATTATTTCATAAAAAATAGCCATAAAGTCAAAAGTGGTTCCAAGGAAATTTGGTAAAAATGGATTCTGGAGTTAGTTGGGTACTTATCGTGTGATAACTACGTTGCAACATCTACTGAATGCATTGAAACAATGTATTTATTTTATTTTCAGAAGGCAAATATTAATGCATACTATGACAAAACAGTTTGGGCAAAGTGTAACAAAATCTAACAACCTCTGTCCCTCATCAGCATGCATTGATCCATGCGTTCAGAGCAGAGAAGATAACAATGAAAGGCGTTGTTTTAAATATATTGTATCGAAGTGTTTATTATTTTATAAAGATTATTAATTTAGATATTTATATTTTGCTATTCTGTAGACTTGCCTCATTGCTTCTCTGGTATTTTATGATTTTTAATTTGTTCTTTCTATAAATAAAATTGCTGTGTCATCCTGAAGTTTGTCTTTCCCAAATATTCTACGCGACAATATTTTCAATGAATGCGTTCATTTAATTAATGTATTAAAATAGAGAGGTATCTTTGTTGCGCGCACATAAATATCATCCTCTTGAATTTTCATGATGTACACTGGTATAAGATCGGCGTTACTACTTCAACAGTTAAAACACCTACAGTCGACTCTCGATAATATGAAACTCGTTAATTTGAATATCTCGATAATTTGAAAAATTTCCCGGTCCCTCAAAAAATACTCGATAAGTTGAATAAATTCAATATTAATTGGTCCCCTCGATATTTGAAGTTGAAGGATAGTATCTTACCATAAATGAACATTTGTGAATAACTATGCAAATGTTCAAAATTATAAATCACGGATTTTGATCAAACTCATGTTACTTGATTTTATTAATATGTAAGATTCTATCTGAAAATTAAAATATGAGGGAAAATGTTGCCGGCGACTTTCTCAAGCCAGATCAGACGCGCGAACTAACTAAACAAGGTTGAGCTCAAATTTCCCACGCCGGGCGAGGCAAGGAGATCTCTTACTACCTACGACGCTTCTACGCCCTCAGCACCGACACAAGTAACGAATTCTTCGCAGTTCTCAATACTATAGAAAATTCATTGGACAATGATAGACAGAAGTCGCTTACTCAACAAAAAGTTACTGACTTCTTTTTCAAATGAAAGCTTGTTAATAATTGTACAAGTGTTTAAAATAATAATCATGAATTTTGAGATTAAACTCTTGTTTGAGAAAGGGAAAGACCCGAAAGCTCTCAATAAATGTATTACTTAAAAGCTTGCGGTAAGTCACTTATTTAAGCTTGTATCAACATAGTGTGTATATTCCGAAACGGCCAAAACTAAAAACTCTTGTTTACTTGATGTTTTCCTCCCTTCCTATTAGTTGTTTAAACTCCTGTTATTTTGAACTCTTGGTAAATTGAAATTTTTCTCTGGTCCCTTGAGTTTCAATTGATCTGCGTGTTTTACGCAGGGAGGATAAATGTTAGAAATGTAGAAACCCTTGCGCTGTATTTTTTTGGCAAAATATCGTTCATAAATATGTTTCTTTAAAATAATTTCATCAATTAATTATAATTATATATGAAAAATATAAAAATGATCAGGTGTAGATATTGAGGGGAAAAAAAGGATATCCTAACCGCTCATATAAGCATTTTAGAAGGCAGAGCGTCATCTAGTGGAACAAAAATCAACTAAACGTTGATTCAACTTGTTTCATAATATTTGACCCACCCAGTTTCTTTATAAATCAAGAAAAGACAACCACCGCCTTTCAGACTGTGGGCCCCTTGTTAGCATGGTGCAGGCCTATCAATATGTTGGTTCTAGAGGCTTCCTGAGAAATCAAGAAATGGGTATTTAAGGTCAAATTTAATTCATATATTATATATTTATATTATATAATATAAAACTATTTTGAATAAACTTTACCCTGAGCGATTTTTTACACGCTAATTTATGAGTAAATCTCGCTTATAGTTGGTTGATTGTTTTTTTATTTCGACTTAGAGCGCTATGTCCCCTAGGGACAATTGCACTTTAAACATAAACAAATATTTTGAAAGAAAAGAAAAGAAAGATGTTTAAATATGTACAGAATTAGTATGCAAGTTAATTAGATAAAAAGATAAATGTATATATTAATCAACACAATTGATATATGTACAAAGGGTGGGTGTGCAAATTTAGTTAAATTAAATCAAATTGTGAAGTGTTGTGTGTATTCGAGAAAAGCAATTTGCAAATTTAAAAAAAAAAAGGTTTCAAGGAATATTTTTGAATGAAAATATGCTAGATATTAGAGAATTATTCAATTAAAACAATACTAAAAAGAATTAATTACTAAGTAAAATCGTTCCAATAGGATTTAGTAGTTTTTTATAAAATTCAAATTAAATCTGCAAAATGATTTGAAATTTATATATTTGTCTTTTGTTGAAATTAGATCAAACGGGTTTTATGCATTTAGTCCAATGTTTATTCTATACTCTTGGAAGACGGGGCAATTTAGCATCAGATGAATAGAAGTCTGTTCCTCACATCCACAGATGCATCTTGAATCTTTCACTGCTTTGATGAATTTTAAAAAACTTCTAAAATTTCCATGATTTGTGATAAATTGAGAGTTGTGAAAATTTGCCCGAAAATATTTCGGAATATTAGCGGGAAAGAAACTTTGAAATGTTTGGCTAGTATTTTTCTTCAATAGTGTCATTTTATATTTTATGAAATTTTCAATTATGTCTGGAATATTCGAGTCATATCGCTGTTGGTCCTCAATCGATACATTATTCAGATCATATTTTATATTTCTGGATTCCATATAATTCGTAATCAAAGGAATATTTGCAAGAAAATGCACATGACTATAGCTAGTTGTTTTATAAGTTTGTGTACACCATAATAATATTTGATGTTGAAGTGAATTAACTTTGTGTATATACTTTTTAGTTATATATTTATACCAGACCTCAGTTCCATAAGTGAGTATCGGTCTTAAAATTGTTTTGTATAAAATGAGTCTTTTATTGGTGCTTAGTCCCCAAGATTTGCCACATATCGAAAAAAGTGAATTTTTTGGTCTTTGAGTTCTATTTAGTATATTGTTCAAATGAGGATTAAAATTTAATTCATTCTTCCTTCTATGGTGTGCAAAGGTAATTCCCAATTTTTTTATTTCTTGAACAGGCGTAATGATATTATTTTTTAATTTAATTTCAAATTTATTTTTGTTATGGAAATGTAAAATACTAGTTTTATCAAGACTTATTTTTAGTTTGTTTTCTGTACACCAGTCGTCAACTTTTTCCAAAATACGCTCAATTGAATTTTTGAGGGTTGCTAAATCTTTGTTCAAGCATATTATTGTGACATCATCGGCATAGCAAATTATTTCTGAATTTGGTAGTTGTATTTTGGTTAACATATCATTTATAAATATCATCCAAAGCAATGAAGACAATGGTCCACCTTGTGGTCAACCTAATGATGATGTTCTAGATATTTTGCTGCTACTATAATTAAAAATTATTTTCCTATTTTTCAAAAGGGATTGTAAAATTTTGAGCAGGTCAGCAGGCATATTATCTTCATCAATTCATAGTTGGTTGATTGTTTCAATAAACGTACAACCCAACACATTTTATTGTTGAAGGACATTCTTCCTCTAATAATTTTTTATCATTAAAACATTCGAATTTTAATTATATTATACTTTAAATAGCATTGTTTTAATTTGATATTTCAATTATATTTATAACCCCTTCATATATAAAAATATTAATATAAAAATAAAATTAATATATTTTTTATATTGTTAGATAGAACATTGCCAATATGATAAATTATTACGAATAATTTTAAAGTCAAAAACCTATAATAAAAGCCAGAAATATGAAAAGGATTTTTTCATCAATTTATCAGAGCTGTCTAAACGGATTTTTACTTAGAGAGGGAGAGAAGAATTTTCCTTCCTCTCTCTCTGCGTTTTTCTTCGATTATTCCCTCCAAAAATGCTGACGTCACCTGCTTTAAATAGCAGAAGTAAAAAAAAAGTTTTTTTTTTTCAATTATTTTAAAATTTATTTTTCTACTTCTTCCATTATTTACATAGAGTGATAAATTAGATATCATTCACCAACTCGATCAATAACAGTCGGATGAGAATACAATTTTTTTTTAATTCAACATCATCGATAGGACAATTTTAAAATTATTTTCATAAATATATATATGTTATGAATATTTTGTTGTTTTTGTTGTTAGATAAAGGGTTGATGAGACAAAGGATCGATAAGATAAAGGGTTGAGGTGCAGGCGTGATAAGAAAAATATAATTATTTACCGCCAAGTAGCTTTTATTTTCAATTACTTGAGGAAATATTACACACACATTAGTTAGTTTCACATTATATAGAATTTATGAAGTTAATCCTATATTAGTGATTTAAAAGGATAGTTATGTTAACTACGCATATTTACAACAAAACTATACAACAAAAACTGAAAGTCTTTCAAAAAACGATGATAACAAAAGTAAAATTATCAATGAATAAAATAAAATATATATTTTTAAAATATAGGAATATTCGAATTTTTAGATTATATAATATATATATTTTTCAGAATTTTATTCTTTGTCTTAGAATTATATTTTAAGTTGAAGGTTTTATATATTTTATACATGATTCAAGAATATTTCGAAATATTTTTAATATTAGAAAAATTACGATTTGTTATGATAATAATTTGTCGGTTGAGAAGTATTTGGTAGAAAGAACATTGTTAGGTCTGTTGGAAACTGAATGCTACGACAGCTAGCTCATCACTACAGTTTGTTTACTTCTTCTCTATATTATAAATGTGTTCGCTACTATAACCTTGTTTTTCTTACTAAATGGATAATAAAGATTATTATTATATAATCATCAACGTGCTCATGCCTTCATACAAGCTGTAAGTACCTAAATCTTACAACAATTAGATTATGAGACTGAATATTGCATGAAATTCAACTAACGAGTTAAGACAAAGAAAAAAGGCTTAGCAAAAATGACGTCACTCCCGAGCCACGATGTAACCCTAGATAAGCTCGACGGCTATAACTACTCACTATGGTCTTTTAAAATTGAAATGCTCTCACAAAAGGAAGATCTTTGGGAAGTTGTCACCGAAAATATTCCAGATGAACCTAAAATCGAATGGAAAAGGAAAGACTCAAAAGCTAGAGCTATCATTAATCTAAGCATCGCCGACTCACAAATAGTGCATGTTAAAAACCTACTAACAGCCAAAGCTACCTGGGACACTTAAACATATCTATGAAAGAAAAACACTCTCAGGAAAAAATTATTTGCTAAGGAAACTATACAGCTTAAAACTCGAAGAAGACAAAGACATACAACAGCACATCACTACCATGATGGAACTAGTTGACAAACTGCGAACCATTGGCGAAACACTAAAGGACTCTCACATCACGGCTATACTGCTTTGCTCGCTTCCAAAGAGCTACTCCAATCTCATCACGATGTTGGAATCAAGGCCTGATGACGAGCTAACGCTTGAATTCACCAAGAACAAACTACTTGATGAACACACACGCAGAGTAGAAAGCTCGAAAGACGAAAGCACTGAATCAAAAGCCTTAAAAAGCCTCCACAGAGCTTCAAGCCAAAGAAGAGAAAAAGAGAAGAAATTCTGTTCTTTCTGCCACAAACCAAACCACTCCAAGGAAGAATGTTGGCACTATCAAAAGCGAAACAACAGCAACAAAGAGTATAAATATGAAAACTTCATAAGAGGAAACGTACCAAAGTACACAAATCAGTCGAGTTTCACCCAAGAACAACCAACAAATCATAGAACAACAAAAGGACCTAACCCAAAAGCTCTCAATTGCACTCAACGAGAAGCAAGTGTACACAACTGGTTCGTCGACTCTGGAGCCACATCTCATATGGCGTACGATGAAAGCTTCTTCACTGAACTTAACAGAGAACAAACACAAAATGTTGTGGTTGCTAATGGCAATAAGCTGCAGGTCAAAGGGATAGGACAAGGAGAAATCAAAGTCATCACACCCCAAGGAAAGACTGACACCTTACTTCTCACAAAAGTTCTCTACATCCCGGAACTAACAGACAACCTTCTGTCAGTGAGTGCGGCCACCTCCAACGGATGTAAAGAAACGTTCAAAAGAGATTGGTGTACCATCGAAAGAGACAACACAGCCCTCGCGAAAGGTATACTTGACAAAGAAATGTACCGACTCCACCTGGATGACAACCTCCAAACTCGCACATTCAAAGCAAATGTATCAAAACAAAACCACTGCAAGAACAAAAATTGCCTCATGCTCTGGCACGACAGACTAGGACACAGAAATATAGAATCAATTAAGAAAATTCAAAATGAGAACCTAGCAAGAGGACTAAGTCTAAATAACTGTTCGCACAGCACAGACTGCGTTCAGTGCATTCAAGGAAAACTCACCGAAACCCCATTTCCAAAGAAGACAGAGTACAGAGCAACTGAAACGCTTCAACTTGTCCACAGTGATGTCTGCGGTCCACTACCAACTAACTCTCTTAGCGGTAAGAGATACTTCATCACCTTCACCGATGACTACAGCAGATACACGAAGATCTACCTCCTGAAAGGAAAAGACGAAGTCTATGAAAAAATGAAAGGCTACGTCATCTAAGCACACACGGAATTTGGAAAAAATATCCAAACCATACGGACGGACAACGGTCGTGAGTACGTAATCCGACAAGTCGAAGATTTCCTGAACCAAAGCGGAATTAAACATCAGCTAACAGTCCCCTACTCACCAGCCCAGAACGGAGTAGCCGAAAGGAAAAATCGATCACTAATGGAGATGACAAGATGCATGCTGTTTGACTCAGGACTCCCACAGTCTCTATGGGCGGAAGCGGTTACCACAGCTAATTACCTACACAACCGAATACCCTCGAAAGCTACAGAAAAGACTCCATTTGAACTATGGACCAACAGGAAGCCCAGTCTGAAGCATCTAAAAAGATTCGGATGTAAAGCCTTCGCCTATATTCCCAAGATAAAAAGAAACAAGTTGGATAGCAAAGTTATCGAAGGGATCTTTCTTGGATACGATGATCGAAGCAAAGGATACAGAATCCTGCACGACACAGACAACATCACAATCAGCAGATCCGTAAAATTTCTAGAAAAAGAAAATGGGTTTCACCACGCTTCCACAAAAACAACTTCACCACAATTACTAAGTACGGATCTAACTTCCTCTAATCATATTGGAAATGCAGAGGAAAGTCAGGAACCAGGAACACAATCCGAAAACCTTGAGGACTCAGAAACCGAGGATTACATTCAACCCGGTACAAGCACAGGAACACAAGTGGTCACACAAAGAAGATCCACGAGACCAACAAAGGGAATACCTCCCATAAGAAATGACTACATGCTGTACAAAACTGAAGCTCAAGACATTCAGACACCCACCAGCTACTCGGAAGTCCTACAATTACCAAAAATAGAAAGAGAAAAATGGCTACAAGCAATGAACGAAGAACTAAATTCTCTTGAGAAGAACAATGTCTGGGAACTAACGCCTCTACCTAAGGGCAAAAAGATCATAGGATGTAAATGGACCTACAAACAGAAACTCAATTCCAAAGGAGAAATAGAGCGGTACAAAGCCAGACTCTTAGCAAAAGGGTTCAATCAGAAATTTGGCCGAGACTACGAAGAAACCTTTGCACCAATTGTGAAGCATTCTACAATTAGAGCCTTCCTAGCTGCATCAGTCTACAAAGAGATGCAAGTGAACCACCTCGATGTCAAGACAGCGTTCCTACACGGCGACCTAGATAAAGAACTCTACGTGGAACTCCCAGAAGGACTCCATACAAAACAAACAAACGAAGTCTGCAAACTAAAGAAGGCAATTTACGGTCTAAAACAAGCCGGGAGATCTTGGAACACAAAAATCGCAAGCACTCTAATTAAAAATAACTTCAAACAGAGCATTGTAGACCCATGCCTATTCACCAAGAATGAAGAAAACCATTCCATCTACTTGATTCTATATGTGGATGACATGCTCCTTGCAAGCGATTCCGAAATAATCATCCAAAACACTGTAAAAACTCTCGAAAAATAATTCGAAATAAAGAACCTTGGAGACCCCACTCAATTCATTGGTATAGAAATCTCAAGGAACAGATAAGGTGAACTCCTTCTGAGCCAAAAGAATAAAATCCAAGAATTAGTTGAAAGGTACAATCTCCAAGAAGCGAAACCTACTTTCACTCACATGGAAAGCGGATACCCCGGTATATCTGATGTAAAACTTTTACCAAACAACGTCCAATACCAACAACTGATAAGCTCACTATTGTACCTAAGCGTAGCATCCAGACCAGACATCGCAACTCCGGTCTGCATACTCAGCAGCAGAAACCAGAATCCTAGAAATTGTGACTGGAATGCAGCAAAAAGAATCGTAAGATATCTAAAAACTACTAAAGAACTCGAGCTACGCATATCTAACCAAAAACCTCCCACACTGGAAGCATACAGTGATGCCACATGGGCAAGCGACAACACCGACAGAAAATCGCTAAGCGGAAACTTGTTCCTACTGGGATCAAACCCCATCTCATGGATGACTGGGAAACAAGGTTGCGTATCTCTCTCATCCACCGAAGCGGAACTAATCTCCGCAGCTGAAGCCTCACAAGAACTGTTGTGGCTCCTCGACTTGCTAAAGGATCTCGAACTGGAACAGAAAGCTCCAATCTACTTTCACCAAGACAACCAAGCATGTCTCAAGATATGTTCATCCGAAAAAGTGTCTTCTAGAACCAAGCACATCGCAACCAAGATCCATCACCTGAAGGATCTTCAGAAGAAGACAGTGATAAAAATGATCTACTGCCCGACAGGCGACATGAAGGCGGACATCCTGACCAAGCCGCTACCAAGGCCGACATTTGAGAAGTTACGCAACAACCTCGTGACGTCTCCGCATTCATGCCGGGGATTGTTGGAAACTGAATGCTACGACAGCTAGCTCCACACTGGCCTTATCATCATCACTACAGTTTGTTTACTTCTTCTCTATATTATAAATGTGTTCGCTACTATATTTTTGTTTTTTTACTAAATGGATAATAAAGATTATTATTATATAATCATCAACGTCCTCATACCTTCATACAAGCTGTAAGTACCTAAATCTTACATCAAGGCCAACCCGGTTCTATTATTTTATTTCCACCAACGTATTATAACTACATCTTTATAAAAATAACAATTCCCTTGATTAAGGGTGACACAGAGTGGCCTAAACGTGAGGTCAAAATTAAAAAAAAAATAGAACTTGCTTCGATTTATTGTCATTGAAATTTCATATTTGGTTGTGATCAATCTATATTTATATATTAACGTCAAAATTTTATATGTGTATTACACAGCATGTGCATTAGAGCAATTCATCGTTGAAAATTGTTATTAATTTTAACGCTACTTTGTGTTAATTTTTCTGCAGAAATAGTTTTAAATTTCTGTTGTTAAAAAATAATTGTTTTATTTTTTTTTTAATTTATTTATTGTTACAAAAGCACGAAGTCCAAAGGACTATTGTGCTGTGCTAGTATTATTTACATATATGTGATTAATTATTTACACGATGAATTAGTATTGTTTTGTAAATTATTGTACAAATAGTTCTAAACTTAACAAAGTTCTCATAAGATAGAGTATATACACAAAGAGAATTTGGTAATGTTTCAAAGTATCTACATACAATTTGATTAGTCAGAGGGCAAGTTAAAAGAAGATGCTCTTGTGATTCAACATCTAAGCGGCATTCACATGTTGGATCATTGATAACATTCAGTTTGAATAGGAAACTTAAGAAGGGTCCTTTGCCTGTTAAGAATAAAGTAGTGAATTTATCAGAAGAAATGAAATTTGGGACAGCAATTGGAAATAATTTATTAAACAGTTCATTAGATTGAGAAAGATAAAACTTAAATTTTAGATCCAGATATAGTTTATTTAATTCTTTTTGAAGGGTTTTTTTTTGAGTGTTTGATCTGTGAGAGAATTTGTCATATTATACTTTGTTTGTGATAATTCAAGATAATCGGACAGTAAAGGAGTTTTCGCTAGTATATCTGTGATGTAAGAAGATGAAGTCCTATAAGCATGAATGCATCTAATAAGAATTTGATATTGTATAGAGAATTCAACTTAGATCTTTTTGCGGCAGTGATAAAAGGAAAACAAATATTTGGTGCATAGCTTATTGTAGAGCGTATCATAGCTAATATGAGATCAATCTACGCCGAGTATCAATCCCCCAAGTACGTGCACATAATGAGGATAATATATTCTTAAGTTTTGTAGCTTTCATAATTATATTGTCAACATGTGTTCCAAAATTAATCTTATTCCTTTGTCTATATGATTTTTAAAAATAACTCCCAAAATTTTAACAGTTTCTGATGGTTTAATTATTTTTCCATCAAAATTAATGGGCAATTTTTCATAGTTATGTAGATAGAGTATACCTGTTTTGTTTGGACTTAGTGAAAGTTTTACCTTTTCACACCAGGCTTTGATTTTTATTAGACATTTGGTAATATTGTACTGAAGATAAAAAAAAGATTGTTTGATGATTAGTACCAATATTTACAGCGCTCACAAAAATACATTAACCCTAAAAAAACGTAGTATTGTAAAAAAATCAATATAATTCTTATATGCCCGATTTTTATAAATATAACCATAAAAAATGTATGAAAAAAAAAAAAAAAGATGGGATTTTCGAGGCTCGAACCCTGTCCTTTAGACAGTTTAGTCCAAGGAACAAAAGTAAGACCTCGCATTGGCTGAGGTGACAGCTAACAGCCTATCAGAATGCGAAAAGGTAATAAACATTTATATTACGATGCACTAGCGCGCCATCTGTTATCAAATTCCAAAACTATTTTAGAGGCGTAATATTCTTTTTAAAATAAAACAATTTCTACTGTCCTTACTGCAATGGAATTTTAATTTTACCATTGAAGTAAGGACAGTAGAAATTGGTTTATTTTAAAAAGAATATTACGCCTCTAAAATAGTTTTGTAATTTAATAAACATTTAGCCGAATATTATCGTAGTTGGATGATATATATATCTTATAAAAAGAAATGAGATTTGATTTTCTGCTTGTATTTATGATCATCTTGGGGATTATGCTATGGAGTTATTTGTTGGTTCTTTTTAGTAATACCAGGTCTATTAGTATGAAACGCGAAAATGGGCGCCAGAGGCCGCTGTGCAACTTTATTTGAGCCGACGGTGGCGCTGTTGTAGGCGTTTTGTTCTTTGACTCACATGGCATCAGCATGCGTGCAGTTTTATAAAAATTCAAATCGTGAAAAATTTCTGGAGCCCGTGGAAAATGGCGATTTCCGAGCCAAAAAGTGTCCATTTGCGGGGAGTTTTGTTGTTCGCCTTCAACTGGAAGAAAAGTGCCACTGAAGCCCACCGAATGCTCGAGGAAGTTTACAGCGACCACGCTCTGAGCAAATCGCAGTGTTACAGGTGGTTTAAAAAATTCCAAAGTGGCGATTTTGAACTTGATAATGAACCACATGGAAAACCGCCCCAAAAGTTCGATGACGCTGAACTGCAAGCTTTGTTGGATGAGGACAGTACCCAAATGCAGGAGAAACTAGCGAAACAGCTCCAGGTGTCTCAAGGTGCTGTTTCTCTACATTTAAACAGCCTCGGAATGACCCAAAAGCTTTCCAGATGGGTCCCCCACGAGTTTAGCGAAAGGCAGCAATAACGGCGTCTGATAACCTGCGAAGGGCTGCTCGCCAGGCATGAAAAGAAGTCATTTTTGCACCGAATCGTAACTTCTGATGAGAAATGGATCCACTTCAGCAATCCTACGCGCCAAAAGTCGTGGGGCCTGCCCGGCCAATTTCCAAAACAGACGCCTAGGCCCAATCGCTTCGGAAAAAAGGCAATGCTTTGCATATGGTGGGACCAGACCGGCGTAGCATATTTCGAGCTCCTGAAACCTGGCAAAATGGTGAATACTAGTCGCTACGAACAACAAATGCACAGTTTGAGAGAGGCGTTGAATGAAAAAAGACCGAAATGGCGTGAAAAGCACAACAACCTGATACTGCAGCATGACAACGCTCCAGCCCATAACGCTACGGTGGTCAAAAACACCATAAAAGACTTGGGCTGGGAACTCTAACCCCACCCGCCGTACTCACCAGACTTAGCGCCGTCGAACTACCACCTTTTCACATCTTTAGGACACGCCCTAAAAAACCAGGAATTTTCGAACTCAGACATACACCGAAAATGACTTGTTGGCTGGTTCGACTCAAAAGGAATAGAAATTTTCAGACAAGGAATTCGAAAATTGCCTGAAAGGTGGTTCGAGTGTATAGCTAATCAGGGCAGTTACTTTGAATAAAAAATCTTTTGTTGTATGGAATTGGTGAACTTTTGAATTCACTGAAAATTTTCGCGTTTCATACTAATAGACCTGGTATATGGTATTGGTAATGCAGTCGTGGCTAAAATCTTGAAAGTATAATAACAAAAATGGTTTTGATCAGAGATTGTTTTATTTAAGCTAAAGTAATATATAAGAACATGATTTGATTAAAGTACTGCCTGGCTTAAGGCGTAAGAATAAAAAAATGAAAAGCTTATTTACAAAATGTACAAATGTTTTGAGCCGACCAACGGGGAAGAACAACAACAATGAGTTTTTATAGGGGAAGCACGACCTCTGGCGGTCGATTTAGCAGTATTTGTATCTATGAAATATATATCTAAATAAATTAATATTTTAATAAAACATTTCAGATAATTCCTTTATATAACATTTTAAATAATACCTTTATATAACATTTTAAATAATACCTTTATATAACATATATATCTTATCTATATATATATAAAAATGAATGTATGTCTGTCTGTCCTTTATGCCTGACCAAACCACTCATTGGAACGCCATGAAACTTTGGGAAATTATTTAGTATAGTACTGGGAAGGTTTCTGAAAAATAATTTCTTGAATATCTTTAATATCCTTAGAGTTATTTGCAGATTTGTAGCTTTAACTCGCAAGCAGCGCCACCTTGCGACGGAGATAGGCTTAGGTTTTGGCAGGAAGTCTGCTCCACGCCTGATAACCTTGGGTCTTTCAGGGCTAATATATTAAGTAAAACTAATTCAAATATTAGTGCTTTATAATGGCTATCTCCTTGAGGTTACCGATTTAAAAGTTTATTTTCTAATTTTAGATTGTATAAGAAACATATTTTATTTTAAGTATTGTACTTTATTTAAAAAAGTTTAAATAATTGTGCAAGACGATATATACAATATGTAAAAATTAAAAGAAATAATGAGTATCGTTTAAATATAAAATTCGAATAAATATAAATGCGATACTAAAAATTAAATAACTTATATAAAAGCTTTTGCATAGTTTCGTCCTGTAAGCATACGAACCGGGGAAAAAATGTTTACTAGATAAAACGATGATTTTGTAATGTAGAAAATTAGGAAAGACAAAATTCAGGATGACACGGCAATTTATTTGAGACAAGAATAATGACACAATTACAAGGCAATATACTATTCTTTTAACCTCCAATTACCGAGGGAATCAATTAATATTGATTTTATTCAACTTATCGAGTATTTTTCAAGGGACCGGGAAAAAATGTTCACTAGATAAAAACGATGATTTTGTAATGTAGAAAATTAGAAAGACAAAATTCAGAATGACACAGCACACAGGGACCGGGAAAAATGTTCACTTTATCGAGAGATTCAAATTTACGAGTTTCAAATTATCAAAATATATCTTTTTTTTTAATAAGTTTATAGAGAATTGTTTTAACAAATGTTCGTTAGACAAACCTTTACTCGGGTACCGATTAATATTGATTTTATTCAACTTATCGAGTATTTCTCAAGGGACCGGGAAAAAATGTTCACTTTATCGAGAGATTCGTTAGACAAACCTTTACTCGGGTAAAACACGGGCGAAGCCGGGTACGTCCGCTAGTATATATATATATATATATATATATATATATATATATATATATATATGCGTGTGTGTGTGTTGTATTCAGCGCGCCTGTATATAAGTATTATTAATTACCGAAAAGAAATATTGAAATATTTTGACGTGACAACGTCTTAAATTAGGTTGCGGCTGGGAGTCACTTATGAAAAAGTGTAACGCCCGGTAACGTTACGATGAGTCACCGAACGAGAGTGCTGCGCGCGCAGCTGCGCGCGCAGCGCTAGAGAATTAGGCGCATTGAATCGGCGCATGCTTGTCTCTGTCTTTGTCTTTCTCGAACGTTCTTGGCGTTGGAAAAACAAGAAAGCGTCATAATACAAGTTCACACGTGTGGTTAAAGTATCGTCAGCTGTGTCTGTAGTGAAAATGTGGAGTGCTTAGATTCGTCATTTACAACAACTACAACAATAAAGGTAAATAATTGTACACTGATATTTCATTATCGTAAACTATGATTGATTGATTAATTGTTAGATTGACACAAAAGTTGAGAAACTGAGTTTATAGGTTATGTCATACTATTGATAAATGTTGATAGTGTTAAGTAAATTATTAGTTTAAAATTAATTAATTAATTAATTATTATTTTACAAATTTTAAATAGTTTCAAATTTATTTAGCAAAAATTTGAACCTTCGATCTGAATAAGTGTTTTGATTTTCAAATTGATTCTTTAAAATTAAAAATTCATCCATTCAATTTCAAATGTTCAACAGGAATCACCACTCTCAAAACAATGGAAACGGTGCCTTCAACTTCCAGTACTTCAATGGAGACGGAGGATATCGTGCCGTCAACGTCTGCAGTACCTTTCGTTGTTCCACACACCACCTCTACCGCCAGAACGAATGCTCAGCGACAACGTGAGTACAGACTACGAAAAGCATTGACCAGAACTCCTGAACAAGTAAGAGCCTTTGCAAAAGCGGCTGCGGAGAGGCAACGCAGGTTCAAGCTACGTAAATCTGCTAACATAGCCCTCACCAGCGGTACGTCAGAGTCACCTGCTTCAACGTCTTGTTCTGTGGTGGAGAGAACAAGCGTTCCTGTCGTGGCGGAGAGAACGAGCGTTCCCCTAACTAACGCTCAACGGCAACGTGCATTCCGACAACGTAGAGCAGCATCTTCTCGGACTGATGTACAACCGACTACTTCTTCAAGCCAAACAGCAATACAACTGGAACAATCCACCTGGTATACCAAATGGTCATCGTCAATACGGAGATTTCAATCTACTTTCCTGGACAACGATTTTGGCCATGCTTGCTCGGTTTGTGACAGATTGTGGTTCAAGAATGACCTTAAAACCATCACTGCACTACAACTGAAGGTAATCTCGGATTGGTACGTTAAGGAAAATCGGCAGCTACGCAAGGAGGATTATACAAAGTCTTGCAACACCTGTAGACAATCACTGAATAAGCGTAAGCTTCCTACTCTCGCAAAGGTCAACGGCTTCTCATATCCTGACATACCTCCAGGTCTACCGCCCCTGGATCCTATCAGTGAACGTTTGGTCTCACCGCGCCTTCCATTTATGCAAGTCCTATCATCGTCCTATCCTCAACAAAATCACTCAAATAGGAATTAGTTAAGTTTAAGTTTACATGTACAATGTTTTAGTAAACACAAAATATATTTCTATAGTTAAAATTTGTGCAATTCTTATTTTCATTCAATTCCTTGTTCCTATTGTGCAATTTAATTATATTCATATCAATAAATATTCTACCGTTGTCACGTAAAATCTTCGCCCGTAAAACCGACTTTACAGGCAACCATTTTTTTTTTCCTTTTAAGAGATTCTCTCTAATCAAGAGTCATATTTTTATAAATTCATTGTGCGAGTTAAATTTTCGGATTTAAAAATTGTTTTTAAAGTTTTAATAAAAATGATGTTCTTTATAGATGTTTTGAAAACAATTTAAAGGCATGTTTTTAATCATTTCTTTGAAATTCTATGTATCCCGTTTAAATATCCTTTTTGAATATATTTTTTCCAGAATGAAAATATTTTTCAACAAATTGTAAAACACGGGATGTTTAACCAAGTTTTATAATTGGTCAAAAGTTTTTTAAAATAGAAATATTTTCTAATCAATATATAATTTGCCTAGATTTTAAATTAAAATGCATTTTTTTCAATATAGTAGAAATAAAGATTGTGCTTGTATATTTACTAACATATTATGAATGGGGAAGATGATTATTTCTGGCTTTCATTCTATTTCTGATAAATCAAAAGAAGCCAAAAATGCATGAGGTTTCGTATTGCTGGACCTTGCCAGTTTGGTGCAGGTTTTGTGTTAAACGTTTAATTGTACTTATGTATGTATAGTGAATAAAATAACCACTCTATATATTGCCTTTATACCATTAAAATTAATCACATTAATTAAAACTAAATCAAAAATAAAAATTCTAACCATTAATTTTTAATCTATTTGTTTCTTTTCTTATATGTCGTTAAATATAATATCTACAGACCTTACTGTGCAATGATAGAAGTTATTGAAGGAGAGGGCTTAGCTCATTAGTGGTGAACCTTCTCAGCAGTTTCGTCAAATTAATCTCCAGACCGCTCTACTATTGTATTGAATTGGTTTTTCTTCTATACCTGAATTTTCTAAGGAAGGCAGTTCAGGGAGGTTTAGGGAATTTATAGACGTAAGCTTATAGGTCTGTAGAGGTGCATGCATATAATTTCAAGGAATTGAATTGAACAAAGCTCTTACTATCATTAATTCCTATCATTAAAAATATTTAATGATATATGTGAAAATAAATCCTGAAAATGAATTGTTCAATTTTTTTTTCGATAGATCGCAATTGAATACATAAATCAAATATATGGGCTGATTTTTATATTTCAACGTTTTTATTGTTATCTTTCGATAATTTCCCTTTATCGGGCTGATAAAGGGATTTTTATTTACGTGTTTATGCACAGGTGTATGGAATTAATGAAACAAAGAGAGTGGTGGTCAGGGAGTTGGCGTCGTGTAGATTGGAATCCCTGACACAACCAGGTTGGACAATACCAGTTCAGGCGTTGGTGGTGAACAAAATGACCGGGATGTTGCCTAGCCAGGACTTATGTCTATCCATGCCAGCCAGCTGGTATTCCCTGCCCCTGGCGGATCCACAGTTTGAGCGTAGCCGGAAAATTGATGTGATTCTGGGCGCTGATGTCTAAGAACAATTATTGCTTCCTGACATCAAAAGGCAAAGACAGGGCCAATTATGCGCTCAGAATACAAGATTAGGATGGGTGATTTCCGGAAAATTGCCTCTTGTAGATCAGAGCAGTCCGCACCTGGTGTACCACACTAGCGTGAAGTATGAAAATGGCTTGAAGGACATCCTTAAACGGTTTTGGGAAGTGGAAGAAATCCCCATCCAGCGGCGGAATTCGGCAGAGGAGGAGTTTTGTGAGCGACTGTATCATTCCGAAGTCAAACGAACCAGAACTTAAAGATATGTCGTCTCTCTACCGTTGGATCCGACACTAGCGGATTCAGATCCTGGTAAAACCGAGTAATTCACTAAGCGCCAGATGCTTTCTTTTGTTGCAAAACAATATAATCCTGGGAAGGATGGCCTGGTACGGGTTGCTACAGTGAATACGTCACTGGGAGTACTCCGTAGACCTCTAGTCAAGCTGGTGATGCTGCCGGTGGCGCCTTCAGAATTTGATAGAGTCCATCAACCGGGGGAGAATGTTGAGAATTAGATGTATATCTGTGAATATTTATTTTTTTGTTAATCTGTTGTGTTTGTAAATTACGTTATTTTAATTATTTTGACCAAAGGCCAAGATGTATAAATAGTTCTGTTGTTTTTAAATAAAGTTAGTGTCAGTGTTAGAGAGTGTGTGTGTCTCATAGTGTTGGTGTGTTGGATTGATGGGTATACACCGGGTAGGCAGCAGCAGAGTGAAGCCTTATTAAAGGAACAAAATACAGTGTTCAAGAAATATAAGGAGCTATCATTCTAAAAACGCGTTTATTTGATTTTTAATTTATATATTTAAAAGCGTGAATAATATACATATTTGCCTAATTCAAATTCAGGTAAAATAAGTTGATAATTTGCGATATTTTGGTAGTTGAGGCGAAAGCGGAATTGCCGGTTGCCATACTGCAGTGAGGCCCTAGTGACAAACACGGTATAATTTTGGTTAGAATAAGGAAAGAATCCTATCAGAGGTAAGACGCTACTACCTAGTCCAATAATTTCGGACCCAGATTCAGTTCGAAGACACTCATGTTGAGGCGCTGAACAGCTTGAACATGATCTTCCAACTGACCCCACTACTGTCCAGTCCTCCCAAACAAGCCTGTCTTTGTTGTTTTTCGATGATTGACAGACTTCTCCTTTAAATGTATTATTTATTATACATACATTACAATAAGAAAACACAATAAATACAAAATATAATAGTGACTATATATTTTTTTAATCAAGTTTTTTTGTCACTTTTTAACAACAACAACTTTTTTATATTAGGTTATCATCATATCCAATCTCACAGAATATATATATTAAAAATAAAGAAGGCATCTCCTGACCACGAGCACATGTGCTTTTTAGATGGCAGAGCGCCATCTAGCGGAGCAAAAATAAACTAAACGTTTATTTAGCTTGCTCCGTGATATTTGGCCAACCCAATTTCTTGATATATCACGGAGCAAGTTAAATAAACGTTTAGTTTATTTTTGCTCCGCTAGATGGCGCTCTGCCATCTAAAAAGCACATGTGCTCGTGGTCAGGAGATGCCTTCTTTATTTTCAATATCAACACCTGACCCAATTATCTTTTTTTTCTATTGTTTTTTCATATATATATATATATTAAAAAACGAAAGAAAAAAAAATAAAAGATAAAAGATCAGGTGTTGAAATCAATATTAAAAATGGCATATCCTGACCAGGAGCACATGTGCTTTACAGAAGGCAGAGCGACATCTGGTGGAACAGAAATCAACTAAACATTGATTTAGCCTATTCCCTGATATTTGGCCAACCCAATTTCTTGATAAATCAAGAAAAGCCATCCACGAACGCGTTTCGCGCTTTTTGGCGCTCGTCAGCGTGGAGTGGGCTGAACCATTGCGACCAAAAATATTTTCCTTCGTTTTTTAATGTGCTAAGCGTATTTACGCAAGTTTGGCCTTAAATACCCATTTCTTGGTTTTTCATGAAGCCATTGGGATGCAAAAATATTTTTTGGCCGCAATGGTTCAACCTACTACACGCTGACGAGCGCCAAAAAGCGCGAAACGCGTTCGTGGATGGCTTTTCTTGATTTATCAAGAAATTGGGTTGGCCAAATATGAGGGAACAGGCTAATTCAATGTTTAGTTGATTTCTGTTCCACCAGATGGCGCTCTGTCTTCTGTAAAGCACATGTGCTCCTGGTCAGGATATGCCATTTTTAAAATATATATATATATATGTGATATCTTGGGACCTCTGGGACCAGTGTTACCTGATGCTAGACGAACCTCGATGTCAACTCTACCGTGCAGTCGTGGTGTAAGGCGACACAGCTGGGCCAAAGGTGAAATAAACAAACAGAGATTCCACTAAGAAGCGTCTGAACGTCAAGAAGGAATGGAACGAGGAAATTTCTGGCAAGAAAGGGTTTCCCTCTATCGGAGCGTCCTGCGGAGACTGGGGCTGAAACAAAGACTAACTAAGGACTGACTAACTGAGGCTCGGTGCTTCCTTTTATAGCTTAGCTGGGTCCGAACAGGTCACTGCTTTTTTCTGACGTAAACAGGAGGGAAAGTTATATTATCCAGGAGGGCCACGACCTCTTAAAAATTGGACTGGGCTTGCTAGGCCTGCTTTCCTATTCTCACCTAAGCCTGATTAGTTTTAACCATAATTTCCTCCTGTTATTCTCCATTCCTTTTATCTGTACAGTTGCTATACTTTATTAGATTCTTACGCGGTACAGATTGATGTTACTTGAAGCTTTCTAATTGCAGTAAATAACAGGTTATATACAGTCACGTGGTGGGACATGTGGTAGTAGATATCTGGACTATTTACAACAATTCCATGGTCTTAAATCATCACATATATATATTAAGAAAAAGGCATCTCCTTTATCGTGCAACTGAAAGTTTTTTTTCACATATATATATATATATATTAAAAAATGGCATATCCTGACCAATGATCAATGTTTAGTTGATTTCTGTTCCACCAGATGGCGCTCTGCCATCTGTAAAGCACATGTGCTCCTGGTCAGGATATGCCATTTTTTAATATTGATTTCAACACCTGATCTTTTTATCTTTTATTTTTTTATTTCGTTTTTTAATATATATATATATTTATTTATTTTTATAAAATTGATTATATCAACAATTCCCCCTCTAATTTCATAAAAATCTGTATCTACAATTGTTCATCGAGAGCGCACAGTGGCATTACGTCATACAAATGACATCATAATGAATTTGTTTAACACAAGGTGCCGCTCATAACTTTTGGCGTCTCAGCTAGCCCTTTGTTTACACTTGTGTTAGCAAAATTTAAGCCTAACCAAGAATAATAATAAAGTAATGTAAACACACAAATTATATTCAAATAAATGGGTAGTTTTACACATACATGAGGGTATTAAATGCTATAAATTTGGAAATTAAATAGCGACAACAAGTTAAACAATTTTTCCTTCGTTAAAGCCTTAGTTAATATATCAGAAATATTGTCTTCACTTTTTACATACTCAACATTAAAAGTGTTATTATTAAACTGTTCATATAAAAATGCAATAGATCTAACTAGATGATTAGATTTATCTGTAGTTTGACCAGATTTAGTCAAAAATTTTTGATGCTTGGTTGTCACATAATATTTGTATTTTAACAAATGTTGTGGTAATTTCCTCAAAAAGATATTGAATATAAATACCCTTTTTTTACACATTGAAGTAGTCCTTGTATTTCACTATCACAAGTTGAAAGGCATGTGTTAGGAATGGTTTTGCTTGACCATGAAATTAAAATTTTACCTAAATAAAAAGTTAATCCTGTAGTTGATTTTTAATATGTGTTCTCTACCACAATTTCATGAAGCATCTGATTATGCCTTTAATTGTATATCTCCCATACACAATAAATCAGTCCATATTGTTTAGTGCCCTTCAAGTATCTAATCATTCTTTTAGCGGCACCCCCCCCCATGTGTATTTCACTTGGGCTTTGATTGAATCTGCTCAATATAGTAACTGCAAAAGCAATATCAGGCCTAGATTCTGTTGATAGGTATAGTAATGATCCAATTAGTTCTTAATATAATTTCTTATTAACTTCTTTAGAATTATTATAATTATCTAAATTGGTATCAGGATCTAATGGAGTTGAGATATGCTTGCAATCCAGCATGTTATATTTCTCTAAAAGCTTATTTATGTAAAACATTCTTGTTTTAAAATTCGTCTATCATCCTCTCTAATAATTTCCATACCGAAAATGTTAAAGGTTTTTAAACTTTCTTTGATTTTGAAGTGTAATTCTAATTTTTGGATTATAGCATGCAAAATTTCAGGATCTGAATTTATTATTATCATGTCTTCAACATGCACTACTGAGAGTAAACATGAATTGTTAATTTTATAAGTGAAAAGACATTTATCAGATTTAAGTTGTGTGAAGCCTATTTCTAAAAGGTATTTTGTAAAAGTTTCATACCATATTCTGCTACTCTGTTTTAGTCCATAAAGTGCTTGTTTAAGTTTACATACAATGTCTTTACCTTGTCTTTGGTATCCTTCTGGCTGGGTCATATAGACCCAGGCTAGGAGGGTTCTAAAAGAATCAGTTTTCATTACTGGAGAAAAAGTTTCATTGTAGTCTGTCCCATATTTCGGAGAGCATCCCAAAGCAACAAATCTTGCTTTGAAAATTTCCTTATTGGTTAGGGGATCAATATTCTTTGAAAATACCCATTTGGATTTGATAGATTTTGCACCTTGAGGTAATTCAATAAGGTTCCATACATGATGGTCTTTAAGAGAATGTATTTCCTTATTCATTGCTTGTCTCCATAGAGTTGAATCTGGATTACTAATAGCTTCTTCATAGGAAGATGGTAGTAAGTCTCCATGAGAAACTTTGAATACTTCTTCTTCTATAAAAACCTAAATAATTGCAATCAGTAATTTAAGGAAGAAAAAATCTTTTGCAACAAGTTTCTTTTATTCTGCAATTTGGCAAGCTTTCAGGCGTTAGCCTATCATCAGGCCGATTTCGCAAATATATATTAAAAAATAATACAAAATCTAAACTATATATAGGCGTAGAACTGATCTTACCGGAAATAAACGAATTGTAATAAAATATATCGTATACACCTATACATGCAAATGTGCCGAAAACTTTAAAATAAAATAAAAAATAAAAAATTTTAAAACAAATTTAAAACTATGAAATTTGAGATACGCTAAGATTACATAAAAAGGACTAAATTAAGATTTGGAAATTACAATAAGACAAAAAACCGACTATGAATTTATACAACTGATTTAGCTATGGGATATATGAAGGTACTGCTGTGGTATATCGATCCTTCTGTTAATGCTCTTTTTATCGTTCGAAACCAAGGATTCCAGTATAAGTCTATTATGTTTGGAGAATATATTTCGGAAGTAACACTTGACTTCCTGTAGGTTGAAATGGTGGCCAGTAGAATCCTCATGTTGATAAATAAAAGATCTGCTATCTCGGTTCTTTACGTTCCTAATATGCTCTTTAACTCTGGTACCAACAGTTCGGCCGGTTTCCCCCACGTAAGAAGCGGTACATTGTTGGCAAGATAATGAATAAACCGCATTTTGCTGGTCACTCGGTTCTGTCTTAACCTGAGATTTCGTGATTGGATGTCTGACTAATTGGCCGATGGATCGAGAGCCTACAAAAACAGGCCTAATCCCAAATTTCCTCAAAACATCTTCTAGCCTTTGATTAGTAGGGGAATACTGCAAATAGCAATTAGATCGATATACCTGCCGGTTTCGGGGAAGGAACCCTTTATAAGTGTGTGTCATCACAAATGAGGCTGGGAATCCATATCTCTGGAGGTTTCGGATGATGTTGCTCTTTTCAATCTTTCTGAAGCCTGGAAGGGAGCAATGCGTGATAATTCTTTTTGTCAATGTTTTGACTATGGAAATCTTGTGACTTATCGGGCCAAATGAGTTGAAATTGAGGTATGACGGCTCTATTCCTTTCTTATAATAAACGGTCGAATGGAATTTGTGTTCGGTTCTGAGGATGAGTATGTCCAAATAAGGCAAGGCGGCCTCTGTCTCTGTCTCCATAGTGAATTTTATCTGGGGGTTGTAACTGTTCAGAGTGTTTAAAATCAGGTTTCCTTTGTCCTCTTCAAACTCGCAAAAGATGTCATCAATATAGCGGTGCCATCTTTTTATGCCAAGGTGTTTGAAGGTAGTGATCCACTTGTCTATTTTCAACATGACAATTTCAGCCGCTATCAATGAAAGTGGGCTCCCCATAGGGGAACCACAAATATGTTGGGGGGTAGATTAAATCTTCAAACTTGAAATTATTCAATGAAAGGCAGAGCTGGAATAAAGTGACGACCCTACTGTTTTCAATGGAATCAGTAGAATTTTGGGCCAGTATTTCTTTCAGGTTTTCCACGATTAGATTGTGCGGTAAGCTAAGGAACAAGGATACAACATCAAAGGAGCCCATGATACATCCCGGATTTGGTTTGGAATTCCGTAATTTAATGATGAAATCAGGTATGTTACTGATGGAAAAGGAATTGTAAGGGCGTATCACTGGAGACAGGAATGAAGTTAAGAACCTTGATAATGGCATAGCTGGCGAAAGATGGTACGCTATTATTGGTCTCAGAGGGATATGTTCCTTATGTAGCTTCGGTAACCCATAGATGTAAGGGATTCGGTTGGTGGAAGATGTGAATTCTTTGAATTGGGCGTCGGTTATCAGTTTT
Organism: Cordylochernes scorpioides; assembly: GCA_030710605.1. Taxonomy (NCBI): domain Eukaryota; kingdom Metazoa; phylum Arthropoda; class Arachnida; order Pseudoscorpiones; family Chernetidae; genus Cordylochernes; species Cordylochernes scorpioides. The sequence goes on from CP092868.1 coordinate 76,301,982, forward strand.
TGACGTGACAACGTCTTAAATTAGGTTGCGGCTGGGAGTCACTTATGAAAAAGTGTAACGCCCGGTAACGATACGATGAGTCACCGAACGAGAGTGCTGCGCGCGCAGCTGCGCGCGCAGCGCTAGAGAATTAGGCGCATTGAATCGGCGCATGCTTGTCTCTGTCTTTGTCTTTCTCGAACGTTCTTGGCGTTGGAAAAACAAGAAAGCGTCATAATACAAGTTCACACGTGTGGTTAAAGTATCGTCAGCTGTGTCTGTAGTGAAAATGTGGAGTGCTTAGATTCGTCATTTACAACAACTACAACAATAAAGGTAAATAATTGTACACTGATATTTCATTATCGTAAACTATGATTGATTGATTAATTGTTAGATTGACACAAAAGTTGAGAAACTGAGTTTATAGGTTATGTCATACTATTGATAAATGTTGATAGTGTTAAGTAAATTATTAGTTTAAAATTAATTAATTAATTAATTATTATTTTACAAATTTTAAATAGTTTCAAATTTATTTAGCAAAAATTTGAACCTTCGATCTGAATAAGTGTTTTGATTTTCAAATTGATTCTTTAAAATTAAAAATGCATCCATTCAATTTCAAATGTTCAACAGGAATCACCACTCTCAAAACAATGGAAACGGTGCCTTCAACTTCCAGTACTTCAATGGAGACGGAGGATATCGTGCCGTCAACGTCTGCAGTACCTTTCGTTGTTCCACACACCACCTCTACCGCCAGAACGAATGCTCAGCGACAACGTGAGTACAGACTACGAAAAGCATTGACCAGAACTCCTGAACAAGTAAGAGCCTTTGCAAAAGCGGCTGCGGAGAGGCAACGCAGGTTCAAGCTACGTAAATCTGCTAACATAGCCCTCACCAGCGGTACGTCAGAGTCACCTGCTTCAACGTCTATTTCTGTGGTGGAGAGAACAAGCGTTCCTGTCGTGGCGGAGAGAACGAGCGTTCCCCTAACTAACGCTCAACGGCAACGTGCATTCCGACAACGTAGAGCAGCATCTTCTCGGACTGATGTACAACCGACTACTTCTTCAAGCCAAACAGCAATACAACTGGAACAATCCACCTGGTATACCAAATGGTCATCGTCAATACGGAGATTTCAATCTACTTTCCTGGACAACGATTTTGGCCATGCTTGCTCGGTTTGTGACAGATTGTGGTTCAAGAATGACCTTAAAACCATCACTGCACTACAACTGAAGGTAATCTCGGATTGGTACGTTAAGGAAAATCGGCAGCTACGCAAGGAGGATTATACAAAGTCTTGCAACACCTGTAGACAATCACTGAATAAGCGTAAGCTTCCTACTCTAGCAAAGGTCAACGGCTTCTCATATCCTGACATACCTCCAGGTCTACCGCCTCTGGATCCTATCAGTGAACGTTTGGTCTCACCGCGCCTTCCATTTATGCAAGTCCTATCATCGTCCTATCCTCAACAAAATCACTCAAATAGGAATTAGTTAAGTTTAAGTTTACATGTACAATGTTTTAGTAAACAAAATATATTTCTATAGTTAAAATTTGTGCAATTCTTATTTTCATTCAATTCCTGGTTCCTATTGTGCAATTTAATTATATTCATATCAATAAATATTCTACCGTTGTCACGTAAAATCTTCGCCCGTAAAACCGACTTTACAGGCAACCATTTTTTTCTTTCTTTAAGGATGCCAGTTTCCGCTTAAACAGGGCTACTGTTTTCGAATTAGTCCCCTTAAAATTTTTTTATTTTTTATTTTATTTTAAAGTTTTCGGCACATTTGCATGTATCGGTGTATACGATATATTTTATTACAATTTGTTTATTTCCGGTAAGATCAGTTCTACGCCTATATATAGTTTAGATTTTGTATTATTTTTTAATATATATTTGCGAAATCGGCCTGATGATAGGCTAACGCTTGAAAGCTTGCCAAATTGCAGAATAAAAGAAACTTGTTGCAAAAGATCTTTTCTTCCTTAAACTTCTTCATCTGGTTCATAGGTAG
>CP092868.1:76304102-76329381 GCA_030710605.1 Cordylochernes scorpioides
ACCAGGAAAGAACCCTAATAATATCAAATAACAAATTAATAAAACACCACTTCGCCAAATGTATAAAGAATTGGTTAACGATTTTTAAATACAATCTGAGATATGTAAAATAAGTAAATGCTATTTAAAACATAAATTATATTTTAGATACGGTTTGTTTCCGAAAATAATAAATTTCTAATATTTTTAATTCAACTCTCTCTCATACTGTACACAATTTTAAAGAATCTGTCCCCTCAAATAAAAATATTTTTTAAATCGACCTTTTGCGTTGAAAAATGAGCGAAAAGCGAAAAACTAAACATAAGGGGAAAAATTGTGTGTACCAGTGTTATTCGAGAAGTTATAACACTCTGGTTTGCACGACATATTATGTGAGCAAATGACAAACAAAAAATTACTGTTCACAAAAAAAAAAGTCAAGATGTGAGGACAGCATTTATTATCCCCATATCCCAACACAAAGAGCTGCAAAATATTGGTAGATAATACACTGCGTGACATTGAAAATGGAACACCAAGAAATAGTGGCCAGAAAATTATGCAAATTTCAGGGTAGACGCGCCTAACCGAGTTGTGCAAATGATGTAAAATGCGCAGCTCTCGTGCGCACATGGAGTAAGATATAAGGGAAGGAACTTGCAGAAAGGACAGTATTCGTGTCGTTATTTCTTCAAGGAAAATCATTGTAGAAATTTTGTTCTTGTGTCAAAAGACACGTGTAATAACAGAGAATGCCAGGTCATCGTAAACGGAGGCAGTTCAAGCAGACAGACGCTTTTACGAGGGGCATGGTGATCGGACTGAAAAGGGCAGGTTGGTCCATACGTCAAATCGCAGCTGATACACACCTTGGTGCGTCCACGGTGCACCGACTGTGGAGAAAATGGTTGGAACAAGGAAATGTGGCAATTTATAGGAATGTCGGTGCAACCAGAGTGACGTCAGCACGTGTGGATCGGCGTATCCTTCGACAAGCAGTGGCGGCCCCAAAAGCCACTTGTACCGCCATCCTGCAACATGTGCAAGACACCCTAGATCATTCCATCTCGACCAGAACCATTTCCCGTCGATTGGTTGCTAATGGCTTGCACTCATGCCGTCCGCTAAGAAGACTGCCATTGACCCCACCGAATAGGCGCCAACGTTTGGAATGGTGCCGGGCTAGATCAAAGTGGATGACGGAATGGCACAGGGTCGTGTTCTCAGATGAGTCGCGTTTCTGCTTGTCCAGTGATAGTCGCCGTGTACGCGTGTGGCGTCGACGTGGAGAAAGGTCCAATCCGGCAGCAATTGTGGAACGCCCCACCGTGCGACAACGTGGAATCATGGTTTGGGGCGCAATCGCGTATGATTCCAGGTCACCTTTACTTCGTATTCAGAGCACTATGACGGCCCAACGATACGTTGATGATGTGCTGCGACCGGAGACACTCCACTACCTTCAGGGGGTACCCAATGCCCTTTATCAGCAGGATAACGCCCGACCGCACACTGCTCGCATTAGCCAACAGGCTCTGCAAGATGTACAGATGCTTCCCTGGCCACCGTACTCTCCTGATCTCTCACCAATCGAGCACGTCTGGGACATCATTGGACGCCGTTTGCATGCCTTGCCACAGCCGCGTTCAGAAGGCGAACTGTGGCAAATGGTTGAGAGGGAATGGAGAGCCATCCCTCAGGACGCCATCCGTACTCTGTTTGACTCTCTACCTAGACGTGTTGCTGCGTGCATCGCCGTCCGCGGTGGTCCTTCTTGCTACTAAGCCAACGCCGTTCTCGCTCTGTATTATGACTATCATTTTGAAATAAAGATCACTTATTGTTCGTGTCTGTCTCTCTCTGTCTGCCGAGTTTCATCACTTTCTGGCCACTATTTCTTGGTGTTCCATTTTCAATGTTACGCAGTGTATAATACATGGCAGCTTATATAACACATGAGGTAACTGCCTTCTATCTTGTATTAGGTCACAATCCATGCTCAATGTAGCATCCTTCATTCTCAATCACCGCCTGCAGACGATAAATGACAGAATGGACAGCATTAAATAACATATCTGTTGAAATTGATAAAACGTGCCATCTGATAGAAGCCTTCAACATGGCCAATATGGTAGGCCAGCATCGATAAACACACGATTTAATATACCCCATAAACAAAAATCGCAAGGCGTCAAGTCTGGTGATTTTGGAGGCCACTGGTATATGGCGACTTATCACACGAATTTCATCGAACGTATCCTTCAGCAATTGTTTGGCACCGCGGGAGATATGAGGAGGTCCTCCAATCTTCATGAATGTTATTTCGCTTAGTGCTTTTTCCCTGCAATATGGGAATATCCTTTTCTCTCAAAAGTTGAACATAACGTTCACCAAAAGTTACAAAAACGGTTTTAAAAGTTCTTCCATTGATTTTTCAAAGAAAAATGGCCCAATAATAAAAGAAGAAGTGAACCCAGACAAAACTGTAACTCTAGGCTGATAAAGTGGCATTTCGGTAAAAATCCTAGGGTTTTCTGTTGCCCAAAAGCGGCTGTTTTAAATGTTAAATTCTCCGTTTAGAGAAAAGTGAGCATCATCTGTCCACAGAACATTCGACAGCCAATTTTCATCACTATCAATTTGCCGTAAAACCCATGCAGCGAATTCTTGACGCATCTCAAAATCGCCAACTTTCAGCTCGTGAAATCTTTGAATTTTGTATGGGTTAACACACAATAGAAACATTAAGTGAAGCCTATTCGGATATCACAATCATACACGGCGATTTTAACGCCAAAAGTTCAACTTGGGGATCATCTGTCCAGGATAACAAAGGTCACCGACCTCGACCTTACACCATTAAATAAGGGAGAGAACACCTATCTATTCAAGTCCACAGGCACAGAATCCGCAATAGACATCACAGCGATAAATTTCAACATCGCACCCACAACACAATGGAAAATCCTGAGAGGTGCAATCAGTGACCTCAGACGAATTTTAACAGCCCTAAACTTCAAAATTGAGAATGTCCAATAGAATAAAAGAACATGGAACTTTAGGAAAGCTGACTTGAAAGAATTCACAGAAAAGTTTGAAGAACTCTGCAACGAAAAATTGAATTCCAGAACGCTTGACAAAAACTTGGAAAACTCTTCGAATATATCAAAAGCTGCAAAAGCATCGATACCTAGAGGTAGACGTAAAGATCTGCGGATACCTCACTCGAAGAACCACAACATCGAGGCAATGATTTCAGAGAGAGACAATTACAATGAACTTCTATAAAAAATAAAACAGAAGAAAAGAAAAAGGAACACATTGAAATTAGTCACAAAAAAGAACTAGAAATTTGGATATGCAAACAAGAAAAATGGCAGATTTCTGCGAAAAAATGAATCCAAGAAAGGACAGCCAACATTGGAATATGATTAGAGTGTTAGAAAACAATCAAAATCAACACCAATCCTCCAATACTCTAACCGATATGAATAGAACAGCGAGAAAACGAGAACAAACAGATGGCTAACATAATTGCTGAATATCTTTCAAGCACTTCCATACTCAAATATACGAATGAAGACAGGACTCTAAAAATAATATAAACCAGTTAGTTAAACAATCAAGAAATTTCCATCAACAAGATATTTTCTCGAAAGACTTCACACTGAATGAGCTAAACTCATCAATAAAAAAATCCAAGAGGTCACCAAGAGATAATCTAATCTTTGGTCAAATGATTAAACACTTTGAAGACAAAGCTAATAAACAACTCCTACGAATACTAAACATTTCATGGTAAACTGGTAAACTACCAAAGAATTGGAAGATATCAATTACTGTGCCAATACTGAAACCAAACAAAGATGCCAAGGAATCCAAGAACTATCGGCCAATTGCTCTCACCAGCATACTTTGTAAAATAACAGAACGAATTATCCACTCTAGGCTCATAGTCTGGCTCACTAACAATAATAAAATAAACTTCTACCAAACTGCCTATAGATCCCAGCACTGTACGACTGATCAACTGTTCTACTTCTGTCAATCAATAATAGATTCTCTCCAGGAAAAAACGCCAAAGAAGACCACGGCTATATTCCTTGATATGACGTCAGCTTTTGATCGAGTATGGGGGGAGAAATTACGTGAAAAGCTGCACAACATCGGAGTAAGAGGAAAAACCGTAACCTGGATTGCAGACTTCTTAAGGGGAAGAAGGTTAAAGGTTTAGGTCAATGGAGAATTTTCCAAGGAAGGAAGAACATGGGCTGGTGTACCTCAAGGATCTGTGCTCAGTCCTCTATTCTATCTGCTATATATTAACGACATCCATCCTTACCTCACTGAAGACTCAAAGGTTGCCTGTTATGCAGACGATATTGCCATATGGCACACAAGTAGCAGCATAGAAAAATCGTAAAAAATACTGAACACATAAATGAGATGACTGGAGAAGTGGGCAATGGAACTCCAAATGACCATAAACCCAATAAAACCAAACCTATGTGTCTTCTCCACTGACAGGGAAAAAGGCATGAATATAACCACAAAATAAGCATAAACAAACAAATAATTGATAAAATTAGAAATACAAAATACATAGGTGTGATACTGCAATCCTGGAACTTTCCAGTTGGTCTCGAGGACCACGCCATCACCATCTCCTAAGGGGCGAAGTACGTGATCTACGTATTCATCGTATATCGCAAAATGCGTGGTGTCGCTGGAGATCCACTGGCGATTCTCCACCAAACTCTGCAGCGCTGGCAGAGGCGCCATATTCATTGTACATAGTATATAATGCATATTATCTTTTTTTAAATAGTGCAGACTGTGCACTTTGCATGTATTGACAAGATGGCAATAAAATTATTTTAACTGTCATTGATGAGGAATTGGAATTTTCAAAACACATAATTAGCACCTCAAATATAGCTACCAGAAAACTAAACATTCTTAGAAGGCTATGAGGAACAAATTGGTGAGAAAAACCCAGAATTCTCAGAACAACATATATAACCTTAATAAGGCCGATAATGGAATATGCAACACCGGTCTGGGCTCCCTCAAGCTCATCATTAAAAGTAAGATTAGACAGTGTTCAAGCAAAAGCGTCCAAATTAATCACTGGTGCTGTTTCATCCACCAACATTGAGAAAATTCAGAGAGAATGTGTTCTAGACCTTCTCGCTCGAAAGCAGAAGATAAAATAAAAACAACTTGGATAGGCACTTCGGAAACGAGGAACCAGAGGACGAGATCTCTCTGAACACTTGTGGTTTGGTGGATCCGCCCTTTTCTGAGAATGAGGTGAAACTGACGGCTTTCAAGTTCGGAAAAAGGAAATCTCCTGGTCCCGAAGGGATCGATAACACGGTCGTGAAAACCCTGTTAAGAATGCAGCCATCACTTCTTGCCAGGTTTTTCAATAGGTGTCTGGACACTGGTACTTTTCCTGAGGCATGGAAGGTTGCTCGAGTAGTGCTTCTCGAAAAGTCTGGTAGAAAGGGTAATTCTCCTAATGATTATCATCCGCTTTCTTTACTAGTGTGTCTAGGTATGGTCCTGGATAGCCTACTAGCTCAGCGACTGAAGCACTGGCTAGAGAGTAATGAGCTCCTTTCCTCTTTCCAACATGATTTTAGGGAAGGGAACTCCACAACCACAGCTCTGAACGAGGTGTTAGAGGGGGTTGAGATGGGCTTAAATAAGGGTGCTTGGGTTCTTTTCGTGGCCCTGGACATTGATGGTGCGTTCAACTCCATGAGCTGGAGCAAGCTGATGAGAAATTTGATGGACATGGGTTGTCATGATAATTTGTGCAGCTTGGTTCGTGACTTCCTGAGGGATAGACGGATTAGCCTCAGTTTTGGTGGGCGGAAGTTGGAAAGAAACTGTGCTAGGGGTTGCCCCCAGCGCTCTTGCTGCGGACCTATTCTGTGGAATATCCTGGTAAACACCGTTTTCCAGGAGGAGCTCCCTGAGGGAGCCAGGCTGGTTCTCTATGCTGACGTCCAGTTCCTCATCATTGAGGCTGCTTCAAGAGCGAAAGCTGAGAAGTGTGTTCGAAGCTTCTCTCCAAATCCTCTCGAATTGGGCCCATGACTCTGGCCTTAAGTTCAATGTCTCCAAAACTAAAGCCCTCAGCTTTAAACCTTGGGTCATAAGAACTAAAAGGAAAGGGATCAAATGGGAGCACAAGCCGGCTATCCGGATGAAAGGACGGAGGGTAGTCATTTGATGACAAGATGGGTTGGCAATACCAGGCGGAGGAGATGGTGGCGAGAGGCAGGAAGGCGTTGTGCAGGCCTGTCCTGGTTGGCTCTCAACAGGGGGGGGGAGAAGGAGGGTACTATTTTTAGGAACCTCTGCCTCTCCTGTGTCGAGCCAATCCTGCTATGACAGGGATCAGAAGGTGGCAAAAACTCTAGAGAGCGTGCAGAGGACAGCGGCACTCAGAATCACAGGGGGATATCGCACTACCAACAGCGAGGCATTTTTGGTCCTCGCTGGGCTTATTCCCCTTGGATTGAAACTAGAGGAGGAGACCATCAGACAGAAGATCTGGGAGAACAGGGAAGATGCCCTGGGACTTGAAGCGGGTGCCCTGGAATGGAAGAGGGACCCAAGGAAGCCTCCGCAGTGGTTGCCAAAGTGGAATTGGAGTCCTGGAGGGCCGACAGGGATTGGCACGGAGGTTTTCACTGATGGTAGTAAGTCTGGAACCAATACTGGAGCTGAAGTAGTGATTTTCACTAATGGAGAGCTGATCTTACAAGAAAGCTTACCACTCAGAGTGGACGAATTGGTCTTTTCAGCCGAGCTGGTTGCGATCAGGGTAGCCCTCAGAGTGTGTGCCGAGAAGAACTTCAGCCCGGACCGCCTCTATTCAGATTGTATGTCGGCCCTCGTCGCTATCAATCTGGTGAAAGGGCAACTCGCGCATCAAATAATCCGGGAGCTGGAGATGACAACGCGGGCTCCGGAGCTCTATTGGGTTAGGAGACACAGCCTCATCGAAGGTAATGAGTTCGCAGACCGGCTCACTAAGGCAGGATGCTTTAGAGATAGATCACTGAGGACCCCAGTCCAGGACTTATGGTTGGACAGATGGAGGAACAGTGTGAAGGGGAGAGAGGTATATTCAATTGGGTAACAACACCCAAGTACCTCTGTAAGGTAATGTCCCACAAATTCATTAGGGTAGTTCGGGACATGGGCCCTTTCCCAGGAGTCTCCACAGATTTAAAATTAAGAGAAACCCTGATTGCGTCTATGAAGAAAGGGATGTGGATGCACGCCACTACGTCTTGGATTGTCCAAGGGTAGTGGGTGTGCAGGAAGAGAGAAGGAGGGCGAGGGGCGCGATCGAGAGTAAGCTGCTGAGAAACCACAGCAAGCTTCTTGAGAAAGCCCACGACGTGGCAGCTGAGCTTTTCCTCAGCTGTTAGTGAACAGAGTCGACCGGGGGTCGCCTCCCCGCGGTCCCTGCTGTACACAGTAGATAGTGTCCTCTTTTGCTGTGATTAAAGGCCACCGGTATAGAAATCCTTCCAGACACGTTGTCTGGGAGGTGTCCAAGCACTAGCTTGGATATCGTTACTTGGCTTATGAGTTGAACAGAATAGCTGCGAAGTGCATGCTTCGGATGCCGGCTTGTGGACCGAAAGGTCTGGGTGGCCTTCTGCTTCTAGGGTGTACCAACTGTGCTTAGGTGGGATCCTCCAGTTCTTGTTTATTTTTGTTTTGGCTACTGTATCTATTTCTTTAAAAGTAAGTTTATTTTTCTGTGGCAAGGTTTCTTTTGTGCCCTTTTTCGCTAGCGTATCAGCAGCTTTATTGCCTTCAATGCTAACATGTAAGGGTACCCATTGAAGGTGAATTTTTGAGGTATTGAGAGTTTTTGGAGATAATCAATTATGTTCCTGCTTAATTTGTCTCTAAGTTCCCTTGTGTGACTCAAGTGTTGTATTGCACTTCTACTATCAGTAAGAATCCATATATCGTGATGTTTAGTGTTTCTGATGGATTTTAAAGCTTCATGGATGGCTATAAGTTCTGATCTGAAGACTAAGCAAAAATCTGGGTTTCTTCTGTTTATTTTTTCATTGCCATTTGTGGTTTTAATGAGAGAGTCACTGTCAGTGTGTCCCAACTCGTCTCTGCTACCATCGGTATAGATAGTTATTACATTTTTAGGAATTTTATATTAATTATTTCTAATGATAATTGTTTTAAGTATTCTGGATTTTGGTATTGTTTGTTGTTGGGTTCATTTAAAGTGGCATTAAAAATAACATTTTGTTAGTGATTCGCATGGAGATATTTTTTCTGCTAAATAATATTTTTCCACTTTATATTTTAAAAATTCATTTCTTTTGGCCAGGTGGAGAGGGCCTTCTTTTTTGAGTCTTATATTGGATTCCCAATTAAGTATGCAATTGGAAGTTCTGTGTTTGTTTTCATAACTCTTGATTTTGTTTATATATTTTGGCAGATTGAAGCTTCTTCTACCCTTTAAGGGCATAATGTCTGCCTCGTAAAGTACAATATTATTAGGGCAGGTATTTCGAAAACCTGTATTAATTCTAGCTGCATTTAGTTGTATCCTTTCCAGTGATTTTAGATTTGTTTCAGATGCTGTACCATAGATTTGATATCCATATTCCAAGATAGGTCTCATTAGAGATGTGTAAGTTAATTTTAGTGTTGTTACTTCAGCTCTCCACTCTTCCTGAAATATATTTCATGATTTTTAGTCGGTCTCTTCCTTTTCTAACAACTCCTTCAATATGTTTACTGGAGTTAATGTCTAGATCCAGGGTGTAGCCGAGATATCTAGGATGTTTATTATATTGCAATTGTTGTTCTTTCAGAATAATATTTGGTCTTATTTTGTATAGTTTCTTATCGGTAGTAAAAAGACAGGTTTCAGATTTTTGGGGGTTAAATTCTAATTTATGTTTATTAGCAAATTTTTCTAGGTGGAAAAGAGTCTTGTTCAAATCTCTTTCAGCTTTTTTCCAGTTAGTGTTGCTGCTCCATAGAATAATGTCATCAGCGAAAAGTCCAATATTGGTTTTATGAGGAAAAAATCTTCTATGCCTGCAATAAATTGGGCGAAGAGATTTGGGCTAAGGACTGATCCTTGTGGTAATCCTTGATACAATTTGAAGGTTTTAGATAAAGTGCCATTATATTTGACCCTGATGCATCTATTTTTAAGGGACTCATTTATCCAAGTGATAGCTTTTCCATCAATTTTGAAATGTTTGTATAATTTTGTAATTAACTTGTTTTTCCATACCTTATCAAAAGCTTGTGTAAGGTCTAAAAAGCAGCTATTGTGTGTTTAGTTGGTTTTCTGTTTTGTGCATCTTTTACCTTTTGTGTGAAAAATAAGAGTTGGTCTATTGTCCCATGTCCTTTCCTAAATCCATATTGTTCTTCTGGTCAGAGATTTCTTGTGTCGGGGTGGTAGGTGAGTCGTCTGAGTATAATTTTTCGAATAATTTTCAGCAAATACTTGTGAGAGAGATAGGTCGGTAGTTTTTTGGGTCATCAGCAGATTTGTAAAGTTTTTAAATGGGAATTATTGTTGCATTTTTACAGTCTTGAAGCAATTTTTCAGTTTTCCAGCAGTTATTGAAAATAATAAGAAGTCTTTCTTTGCCAATTTTTTCCAAGTTTGATATCATTCGGCCATGGATTCCATCTGGCCCAGGAGTCTTGTTTAGGTCAGTGTTTTCTAATGCATAAGCTAGCTCTTTCATATTTATTTTTTTCATGGAAAATATTATGAGTGCTGATGACATTTTTACAGTCATGAATAATCCTTTGGGCCTTTGTTTCAACCTTGATTTTACTACTTATTTGATATGAATTTCCTAAAAGATTGGCAGCAATTTTGTCATTAGTTGCTGGTGTACCATCTGTATTCTTAACCATATTAGTTTTTTCAGTTTGTGACTGGGATCTGTCAATTTGTTTTGCCAAATTTCAAATTTTGTATTTGGGTTTCTTGGGTTCAGGTTTTCACAAATTTGTTTCCATTTTTCCCTTTTCACATTTACGTATAATCTTTTTATTTTTGCATTCACAATGTTCAGTTCAGTTCTACAATTTGTTTGGTTTTTGGGTGCTCTTTTTTGTAGTTCATTTCTTTTAGTTATAAGTGTTTGAATATTTTTTTGCCTGGTGTGTATAATTTGGAATCCATTTCTTAATATTACCTCTTGGTATTGAAACTATAGCTGCTTTAATAATGGTGTTTTCGAAAGATATCCAATTAGCCTTTTTGAAGTTCCAGAATTATTTTTAATTGAGCTGGTTTTGGTCTTGGTGCTAATTTCTATCAAATTAGGCAAATGATCACTTCCAATACTTTTTAATATTTGCTATTTGCATTTGTGGAAAATGTCAAGATAGTAAAAACTTATATCAAGGGCTTGTGCAGTATTATATCTGTAGGAATGATGGGTAGGATTCCTATCATTTAAGCACATGATGGCATTGTCGTCAAATATGTTTGAAAGTATTTTGCCTCTTGGGTTTGGCGTGGAAAATCCCCATAGTTGATGTTTGGCATTAAGGTCACCTACAATAAGAGTTGTCTGTAAGAAATTGAGCCATTGTTCCATCGTCAATAAGTGTATTGTTTAGAGGGTGATACATATTGTATATGTTGATGGCTTTGTTTTGATTGAGGTAGACTTTGATATCTTGGGCTTCGAGGTCTAATGTGTTTGAAATATTAACGGCTATGTCCTCATAGTACAAATTCTTGATTAAAGATGCTAGGCCACCCCCTTCAACAGCATATACAGATGGATCTTCAGACCTTACCCTGAGTTATGGAGGGGCCGGAATTAACATAATACTGCAAGATGGAACGCACATAAAAATCAAAGAAGGAGCAGGACAGATTTCGTCAAACTTCACTTGTGAACTGACAGCTATCTGGAAAGCCCTTGATGTATGCCTTAACCAACCATCCCTGCATCAAGCAGAAAGAAATTTAATATACAGTGACTCCATATCCGCTCTAGAAGCAATTCAGAAGGACAATACTAAAATCACACAGAAAATACACTCGTTACCTACCCAACTGGAACCATTGGAGAATAACTGCATTCTACAATGGTTCCCTGCCCATGTTGGGATCGGGGGGTAATGAAATGGCATTTGAATTGGCAAAGGAAGCCAGAAAGTTGAGCCAAAGGAAAGAACAAATGTCATTATTTGACGCTGATTCTTTCTCAAAATACAAGATAATTAAACAATAAATAAGAAAAGGTCAAAATGCGAAATAAACTCTGAGAGAAAAATGACAAAAACTATAACAAGACTTAGAACAAAACACTATAAAGGAATAACAATACATCCAGATGGCTCAATAACCTATAGGGCATGCAACAATTGTCCTGGTGGGGAACTTACACCTACCCACATATTCTCATAGCCAGCAACGGCCGCAGCCTTGCAGAAAATTTACATAGACCCAGAGCAGCAGCTTTACACACCCAAGATAATGGACATTGCTGCTGCTGTGATGGAGATGCATGGAGACATCTGAGGCTTTTTATTGGACACGACAACAACAACGGTATTCCAGAGTAAAATAAATTATCAGAGATATAATCGATACTGAGAGAGAGAGAGTTGATTTAAAATATTAGAAATTTATTATCTTCGGAAACAAATCGTATCTAAAATATTAATTTTTTTTTTGCTACATGTTTGATTTGCTTTTACCTATTTTACATATCTCTGATTGCATTTAAAATTGTTTACCAATTCTTCATACTTTTTGCGAAGTGGTGTTCTATTAATTTGTTATTTGATGTTATAAGGGTTCTTTCCTGGTATTCAAAAAGGAAAAATACGTGTCGATCAGTCATATTTTTCAATTTATCAAACAATTTGGCCGCTGAATCTCTGATTCTGGCGGTGCGCCATCTGGCGAATAAAATTGTAACTAAAATCAATTTCGAATTTTTCACTATTTGCCATAAAAATTCCCATTGCATCCTGAACACAATGGTGTTTACCGCATTGCTCTAGCGCAAATATTCGCGGAGTTATTAATTTTTAAAATAGTGCGCGACTTTTGGATCACCCTGTATATCGGGATTCAGACAATAACTGAAGTATATTTGATACATAGTGACTTTATTGAATACACATGAGGTAACCAAGTGTGAACAAAATTGCCTCCGTTTCCTTAAAAAAAAAAGGAAACTTCCCTCAAGTTTTGTCCAAGAGCGTATACAAAAACCCATAGCCTGTATGATTGTATCCTAATTGATATGCTAGAGAAGGTTTTATAATATTTTATTTGAAGTTTTGCACTATAAACAAGTTTATATTTAAACCTATGTTATGATAATAATTTATATTATTTTCAATCGTTTTTATATTATAGTATAAACATATTAAAATATTTAGTAATTTAATTTATTCGATATTTATCAAGGTATTCAATTTCTTTCATTGTTTTACAGTCTTGATTTATTTTAGAAAAATTAGACCAGCTACTATAAAGATATTTATTATTTTATAATACTGTATTTTAGAAAAATTAAAGATAAATCTATCTCTCTAGGAAGTTTGCCATTAGTATTTGTGAATATGCTGATAGTATGCACACTGTTGGAAAAGAAGCCGTCCGAAGCAGCCAATGGGAGGCCGGCGGAAGCGGCTACGGGGATGCAGCGGCAAAAGGAGAAAACAATAACTGAAGAACTTGTAAACAACTTTCGAACACTAGAATTTGCCCTGATCTCCGATTCTTTTAGTGTAAACATTTAAATATATAATTAATTAAATAATACTTTACTTATTTTCTTAAATTGTAATAAATATAATTTTCCCTCCTGTTTTCGTCTAATATTTTAATAGTGCTATAAACAGCGACGCCTTAATTTTGAACCTTCAACCCCGCCGACCAAGAATAGAGGTGATCGACTACCTCTATAGAATTTAGATCGTCGGCACAACACAGAGTGGCGGTGAAATCGCAACATTTTTGGCATCCCAGCCGGGACTGTTGAAGGTAAATTCCTGAAGAAAAAGGAAGCATTTTGAGCTGACCGTTTTATAACTCGCTAACTAACCCTACTTGCCGCTTTGTTTACAAGATGGCGGAAGAATTAATTCTACGTTTAAAAAAGAAGCGTGCTATTAACAGATCATATTTAACGAAAACATGCAATAAGATTGAAAGTGGACTTGACACGCTAATGAGAATTGAACTTGAAGAATTATTAGAACAATTGAATGAATCATTTAACGAACTTATATTAGTGGATCACGAAATAGAAACGCTTCTTGAAACTGACGATTTAGAGAAGGAATTACAGGGCGTAGAGGAATATCGAGAGAAATATATTACTTGGAGATTTAGGGCAAATAAAAAGATTCGACAATCAGATTTTCATGGCGAAAATATACCGAATTCGAACTCACGAATAGATGAAAATGAAATGAGACATTATGTACCTTCCTGCACGACTGTGAAACTTCCGAAATTGATGATATCGAAATTTTATGGAAACTTTAGTGAATGGCTGACGTTCTGGAATTCTTTTGATGCAGCTATACACCAGAACAACTCACTGAACCCGATCGATAAATTTAACTATCTGAAGTCACATCTCGGCGGAACTGCACTAAACACAGTCGAAGGTTTCGCTTTATCTGCAGACAATTATGAGAAAGCTATAAAATTGCTTAAAGACAGATTTGGACGAGAAGACATTTTGATTAGCCGACATATGAACAATTTGTTGTCAATAAGCCCACTCAAAACGTCAAGCGATGTAAGAACCTTCCGCGAACTTTTTGGCAACCTTTCTGTTCAAATAAGAAGTCTCGAGTCACTAAACGTGTCCATTGATGTTTACGGACAACTGTTGTGCCCGATAATAATAAAGCTTCTACCTGCAGACCTTAATTTGGAATTGAACAAAGAACTCCCGACAGGTTACGTAATTAATGACTTGATTACCTTTCTGGAAAGACAATTAACTGCACGGGAGAAGAGTTTTAGAAACGAAATCGGTACCGGGAATGAATCAACTTCTAAACCTAATTTGGTAAACAAACATCCAAATACAAGATTCTACAATGAAAAACCAATTGCGACAGCTTCAGAACTTTTGAATTCAGTTCACAAAACGAATGAATGTGTATTTTGTGGTAAAGACAACCATGGAAGCCCTAAGTGTGACTTTGCAGCTAATATGAGTTTAAACGAAAAGAGATCACTCATGAAGAAAAAAGGCGTTTGTTATAAATGTCTTCGGCCTTCTCATTTAAGTAAATTTTGCAGAAATGTAGTCCGTTGTTCGATATGCAACATGTCTTCCCACCTGGATGTCATGTGCACAAAACTGATTTTAGATAGAGGTGGATCTTCCAAGTCTCCAACGGTGCAAGATGAAACTCTCGCCAACTTATCAACCTCCCCAGACGTCTTGTTACCTACTTTGAGAGTGACCCTCAAAGGGAACAGAACGGAGAAGACGGCACGGGCTATAATAGACACCGGATCCCAAGATCGTATATTTTACATAGCACAGCAATGGAAATGGAATACAAACAATCTAGGAGAGAGTTCTTCCGGCATTCCTTGTTTGGAGGATCGAGTACCGACGTAGTTGAACATGAGGTCTATACCATTCATTTATCTGACATCAATAATTCCTATCGCTGTGAGTTTGAAGCACTAGGTCAACCCCTTATCTGTGGAAGCATACCTCCGGTGTGTCCCAGATCATTTTTCGAAGGGAGTGAAGAACTCGACGTGTCTGATTTGATGAGAGACCGTATAGAAGTCCTTATAGGCGCGGATATCGCCGGGAGATTGCTAACTGATGATCAGAGAAGGATCTCATCTGGACTGGTGGCAATCCGTACCAAACTAGGATGGACTGTGATGGGAAAGATTCCTCCAACGGAAATGAGAGATGACACCAGCTCCCTTTGCGTGACCACACTTCTATCTTTGGATCTAGAAAACTTGTGGAAATTAGATGCAATTGGAGTCTCTGACGCGGAGGTTGAGAAGAAGACTCAGTCATTACAAGCTGAAATGGAGGAACATTTCGCCCACACCACGACGCGAGATATTGAGGGGCGCTATGAGGTAGCTCTACCCTTGGTGCAAGACAAGGAAAGGATTCCTTCGAATAGAGACCTAGCCGAAAACCAACAAAGTTCTGAAAGAAGAAAACTTGAAGAAGTTGGAAACATGAATGAGTATGGACAAATCTTTGAAGAATGGATGAAACAGGGGATAATCGAGTATGCCAGAGAGGATAAACTAGATGGTGTACACTACCTACCACATCGACCAGTGTATAAAAGGAACAGTCAAACTTCTAGAATACGGCCAGTATTCAATGCGTCGGCCCGGAAGAGAGGTAAACTTTCCCTGAATGACTGTCTGGATAAGGGACCCAATTTGATAGAAATTATACCAAGACTTTTAAATAAATTCCGGAAATATGAAGTAGGTGTCTCTTCCGATATTGAGAAAGCATTTTTACAAATTGGAATAAAGGAAGAAGACCGAGATGCTGCAGTTTTCGAAATAGCAGGAGTTGATCTAACTGGGCATTTTATCTTAAAGAATAAGAAGAAAGCGTGGATTGTCATCTTCACATGCGCAGTGTATAGAGGAGTTCATCTGGAACTTGTGACATCTTTGCCTATGGAAGCCTTCCTCCAAGCTTTACGCCGATTTATTGCTCGAAGAAGCCGCCAATTGATTGTGTATTCGGATAATGGGACTAATTTCAAAGGCATGGCTAATACGTTAAAGAAGTTTGATTTTTCGAGATTAAAATGTGATCCCACATTGAAAAACATCACCTGGAAATTCATACCGCCTGGTGCTCCTTGGTGGGGTGGATGGTGGGAGCGTTTGATTGGAATGATGAAACAATTGCTCTTTAGGATTCTCGGTCAAACCTCCTTGGGATATGAAGAACTTTCCACGGTAATGTGTGACGTCGAAAGCTTGATGAACACACGCCCACTGACCTACCTAACTGAAGAAAGTGAGGATCTCGCTCTATTGACACCTTCGTTGTTCTTACATGAGGTCAGAGAAGTTGGCGTTCCAGACCTGGACTTGATTGATAACCAGACCCTCTCCCGCAAATATCAATATATCAAACGTGTACGAGAAGATCTTAGAGAACGATTTCGTATCGAATATTTTGGATTCCTGAGACAAGAAACGAGACGCCTGAAGACTACCATACCATTCAAGGTGGGAGACATGGTACTCATTGGACAAGAGAGTTTAAAGAGACTACACTGGCCGTTAGCCAGAATAATCCAACTCTATCCAGGAAAAGATGGACTTGTGAGGGTTGCGAAAGTGAAAACTTCATCAGGTGATAAAATACGACCTATTCAAAAACTCTACAATTTAGAGATAACGCCCGAGATAAGATGTCGAGACCCTCTAACGGAGCGATCTCCCACACAAGAAGTTCGATTGACAACTGAAGAGGACCCTTTGACTTCACAACAAGAGCAACATCACATTGAAACCCCGAATGTTGTGTCAAGTTACGGACGGCCCATCAAGAGACCCAACCGATTGGATCTATTGAACTTTTCCTTTCCATGTTTTAGTCGTCGAGACGCCAACTCAAAGGTGGGAGAAATGTTGGAAAAGAAGCCGTCCGAAGCAGCCAATGGGAGGCCGGCGGAAGCGGCTACGGGGATGCAGCGGCAAAAGGAGAAAACAATAACTGAAGAACTTGTAAACAACTTTCGAACACTAGAATTTGCCCTGATCTCCGATTCTTTTAGTGTGAACATTTAAATATATAATTAATTAAATAATACTTTGCTTATTTTCTTAAATTGTAATAAATATAATTTTCCCTCCTGTTTTCGTCTAATATTTTAATAGTACTATAAACAGCGACGCCTTAATTTTGAACCTTCAACCCCGCCGACCAAGAATAGAGGTGATCGACTACCTCTATAGAATTTAGATCGTCGTCACAACACAGAGTGGCGGTGAAATCGCAATACACACACTTGGTTGAAACGATCAAATTAAAGTAAAACACAAATGAATAAGCTTGTATTGTATTTCTTTAAAGTTTTAAGACAACAAAGCATAATATGTCCTCTACCCCGGGGCGTGCAGCAACTTACCCTATTTTCATATTTTGAAGAAACATCAACAATGAAATTTGAAGTGACCTCTTCTTTTCTGGCTTGCTAACATCATAGAAATTTTATATAATAAATAAATAGATGAAAGTAAACAATATTAACCTCTTATTTATTCTGTCATACACATTAATACATTATTGCATTATTCCTTATACCTTTTGATATGTCCTTACTTCCTGTCTACCTCTAGTTCACATGGTACAGGTCATGGACATCATGAAGGGGATTATACTGCATTAAAGTGTGATACCTCACAGACTATAAGTGGGAGCAGTTTCACTTGCCACGAATCAGACGTCAGAGCTCCGGTATCTGCACTCAACACACAGTGCAGAACTCTATATTAAATAAAAACAAACGATAGATATATGTGGAATTGATGAGGATTTTCTTACCTCAAAATGAATCTTGCGACATTACAATTATACTTAAGATACATTGAAAACTCTATGAACTCTAGCAACATTTTCATTTTTCGAGTTCCAGTTTCAAAAGAAAGCGTTCAATTTGAAAGGATTGTCTATGATTAAACATAATATCACTTTTATTCATATATATTCATGGATAAAACTTAAGGAAGTTATATCTTTTAGCATCTATATCGCGGTTCAGAGAATAACTCTAACAGTGACCTTTATTGGAGACACAGGAGATAACCAAGTTTGAACAAATTTACCTCTGTCTCCTTGAAAAAAAAAAGACGACCGGCGACATCAAATACCTTCCACTCTTCCTTAAGTTTTGTCCATTATTCTCTAAGAATTATAGTATGGTCTCGGATATGGAAGCGGAAAACGGCTCAGTACTAGAGCGTTTTGGTAACTTGGACTGTCTTCGGAACCGCTGGGAAGGCTCATTACTGATAAGCCAGGCCGACCCAATATTTTCATTATTGCAGTAAATGTTCACGCAGTAGGAAATTGCTTCATTAGAAAAATAAATATTCAAGCAATATAGTATCTTTGTCAAAAGGCGATCCATTGAATATATTTATATAGAATTCCCAAATATCAGAATAAAAACGTTTTATACCATTCCAAGCACCTTATAAATAAAGGATTCTATCAAGTATTTTGCTATAGTTTTTTTTAATTACACCTGGATTCGTAACTTTACCAATAAAAATAATGTGTATATATGGTTATTTGAACCAACAACCCCATATTGTATAATATAACAATATTATCGTGTTGTATAATGAACACCACTGTAAATAATTATACGCATGATTGACATGTGTCATTACATCACAATGTGTAATGTACTTTGTACAAACTGAGAATAATAAAATGAAACTCTGTAATAAATTAAGAGTTGAGCAAAAGCAAACATTGGAGTATAAGTAATCCAACAACGTTTGAGAACGAGGCTTAAAGCTGCCAAGAAGTCGTTAAGAGTGTAAAATGACATCTAATCCGTAATCTACGCCCTTATTGCATCCGCTGAAACCCAGTAGTTCTTATAGGCAAAGTATATAAAGCTAACAAATGCCGGAAATTTATAGTAACATCACAATCAGCGGGAGCTCTCGTCACTTCATTTTTTGATTCTCGATCATGCCGTCATAGAACAGTAAGAAACCTCATCTTAACCCTCTCCATCTTTGGCTTAGCTCGACTCTATCTGTCCACGGAACTTTCCTAATACCACTATGTCCCTTCGTTTGTTGTGTGGACATCCCCAAGTCTTCCATTCTGCCTCGACCACGACTTCCTATACTCTGTGAGAACTGTTAAAGGTCTTCCAAGGGTAAAAGAAGTACTGGAAAACTCCACACCCTAACTGTTCCTCTCGGTCTCTACAGGTTTGACCCTCTCGATTACCACAGTATAGAGAGAGTCCTCAGGATACTATAGCCAGAGTCAACAGGATTCGACATAAAAGGTAAGATAAAAAAATCGTGGATTATTTTGAAAATTAATTATTTATTCGTAGTATAGTAATTTAAACATCAAATATTTCAAAATAGGAGCCTTGGTTATCTACAAATTTTTACAGCGTAAAAAAAGCTGTTGAAATGTTAGTTCAAAGCCAATTTTTCTAAGCTTGTTTAGCTCTATCGTCGCATTTTCAATTACTTCTGATGACGTAGAAAAGCGCCTCTCTTTTAACGTCATTTTAAGTTTTGGAAAGATGAAAAAATCACCTGGGGCGATATCAGGAGAGTAGGGTGCATGCAGCAAGACAGATACAGAGTGTTTGGCTAAATAATCTTGAGCAATAATGGCTCTATGAGCAGGGGCATTATCATTTAACAATTTCTACTCTTTTGATTTTATGATTTGGTTTCTTTTTCTTCTTATCGCATCACGGAAGCGCACAAGTATTTCTTTTTGCGTGTTTATTAATAGTAACCCCTCTTTAATGAATTCATAATAGACAAGTCTTTGATAGTCGAAAATCACTACAAGCATCACTTTTCCTTTGGACTTGTCAAGATGAACTATTTTCTTCTTCCTAGGAGAACTTGGGTGTGTGTCATTCGAGTGATCGCTTTTTTTGGTTTGTGGATCAAAAAGAAAGAACCATGTTTCATCACCAGGTATTATTCAGAATCATTATTTGCAGTTTCAATTAAATCTTGAAAATTGATAATCTAGTTTCTCTTAGTTGATTTGTTAAATTCCGTGGGACAAAATAACCACAAAGCTTTTTCATGTTTAAATGTTCATCAATAATTTTTTGGCAACTACCATACAAAATTCCAAGTATTTCTGATATATTATAAACAGTAATTTTTCTATCAACAACAATTAAATCACGTACTTGTCCAATATTGCGATCCGTTGTTGACGTCAATAGCCGACCTGACCTTGAATCATCTGCGATGCTCTTACGGCCATCTTTAAAACGTTTATACAAGAAATATGCTCGCGTTCGTGACAACTTTTAGTTTTCATAAGCTTCATTTATTAATGCTAATGTCTCTGTAGAATACTTTTTAATTTTACACAAAGTTTAATATTTGCTTTTTGCTCAAATAATGACATTGCAGAAATCGAGACGAGCTAAATACTTACAACAAAAATATGCCTAAATTAAAACTACACTTGCGCATTTACTGGCGTTTCTAAATTAAATTATAATTTAGGCTTTTTTCTTTACAGTAAAATTAATTCTACATTTTAAAAGTTGTTTTATATTTTATTTTTTAAAGTTCGGAAACCTTTTGATTCTACCGTGTATATAAGTATCAAGATGTTAAAAAAGATTTATAAAAAAAGCAGACTAAGAATAATAACTTGTTTAGATTTCATAGTACCTTAAATTTACTAAAAACAAGAACAATTAAGTGGATATTATTCTCTAATATGCAATATATAGTGAGAAAGTGATTATAAAATCTTTTTTTTTTTTACATTCCAACATCATAATTTAATCTCCGTGGATTATCAAATGGCGATTACAAATATTCAAACTAACTTCATTAGAGTTGAGATCAATGGACCAAATAGAGTTGAGGACAGATATATGGAATTATTTTTATTCACATATTCTATATACAGTTACGAGCGTCATTCCTCATCTCCTAATCAACAATCAGTCATCAGTTTTCATCTGTCACCGTTTGCTTTTTTTTTTGGAATGGCGCCCTCCTATTGGTTGGCTACAGTCACGCCACCTTCCCCCCCCCCCCCCCCCCCATCATCCCCCCCCCCCATTCGCTTTTTTTTGGAATGGCGCTCTCCTATTGGTTGGCTACGAACACGCCACCTTTGCCCCCACCCCCACTCGCTATTTCGTCTTTGTAACTATTGTGTTGGAGCGGGTCGCTCCTTAAATAAATGCATATATTAGATAATAACCGAATGAAATCTTCTCTTTCTTTTTCCCAGTAAGAGACGCCTACGGAATCCAACAGTAGATAGACAGATAAAGCACATAGGCTATAGTTATTAACTAACATATGCAATTATTTAAGACGCCAATTTATAATTGTAACAAATAGTATTTGAATAAAAACATTCAATCGGGTAAACATGGGCGTTGCCCGGGTCATTCGGCTAGTATATAATAAAAATGGCATATCCTGACCAGGAGCACATGAGCTTTACAAAAGGCAGAGCGCCATCTGGTGGAACAGAAATCAACTAAACATTGATTTAGCCTGTTCCCTGATATTTGGCCAACCCAATTTCTTGATAAATCAAGAAAAGCCATACACGAACGCGTTTCGCGCTTTTGGCGCTCGTCAGCGTGGAGTAGGCTGTACCACTGCGACCAAAAATATTTTGGTCCCAGTGGCTTCTTGAAAAAACAAGAAATGGGTATTTAAGGCCAAACTTGCGTAAATACGCTTAACACATGAAAAACGAAAAAAAAAAGATAAAAAGGTCAGGTGGAATGGGAACAGGCTAAATCAATGTTTAGTTGATTTCTGGTCAACCAGATGCGCTCTTCCTTCTGTAAAGTACATGTGCTCCTGGTCAGGATAGGCCATTTTTATTATTGATTTCAACACCTGACCTTTTTATATATATATTTTTTGTCTTCTCATATATATATATATATATGTCATAATATATGCTCTTCCAGGATTGATAAAACAAACCTAGAATCAGCCAGAGAGAGATGGATAGCTAAAGGGCGTCACTTTAGAGATCACGACATTCCAAAGGGGCGGCAAAAGGGGCCCGCCCGTCAACACCTGGGGACTATTTTGGTAGTCGGGGGGTGACCACACAAGACAGTCGTTCAGCGGACAGCGCTCTTGCTCCCTCTCTCTCTCGGATGGCTTCCAGATTCCTCTTCCAACTCGTCGTGTGATTATTTCTCTCCTCACCACATTATTACCACTATATTGTCATATATATATATATATATATATATATCGTGATTTAAACAATGTGATATGTAAGTGATAAAGTATGACGTCTCTTCTAGTCTTCTCAAAGTGACACCAGCTTGCCACCGGACACCCGGGGGATCCAGAGAGGGACAAAGAAGGGGCGTTAGTCCGGATGTTGACAGTTAGTTGGGTGACAGTGGATATTTTCGGACAGGGCCTGCTCAGTACTAGGTTCGTTGCTATCTCACGGCGGCCCTTGTGGCCGCCGTTTTGGCTCCTCTCTGCCTCCGCGACTTCATGCAGGACGCCGAGCTTTCCTCAGTTAATCTTCAAATTTCCCCTGGTCCTGGTGCCACGTGAGACGCACTAGGAGAGCGTCTTTTGATCCCAAACTTTGTCCTTACTGTCCCGTGCGGACTTCTCACTCTGCACGCCTTGCCGCTCAACCCCGACTGCTTCCAACTCAATTGTTGGCTTATCCGGGTTTACGGCAGTAGACCCGTATAAGTCGACAGGATTATGATGGCGGACAGTGGACAAAGGACTATGGACGAAGACGGGGAACACTACGTGAACGCTTCTGCGTTGCCCGCCACTTTCATCCGGCTCAGCGTGGAAACCTTGATAGACTGACTGATCGAGGCCCTACAAGAAGTGACGGCACCAAATGCCTATGCCCCCCTATGGCCCCTATCCGGCGGAAAACTTCTTCTGACAATGGAAGCCGTCCGGAACGACATCGTGTACAGGTCTGCGAGGCTCCACGTGCTCCTCAATGGTGAGCCCCTTTCGCACTTCGATCAGCTCAACTCGGCCTACCGGTCCTATTATTAGATCAAAACATCTTCCTCAATTACATCAATCAAGCATTATAAACCAACCACGCCCTCATTATTATATATATATATCATTGTTATTGTTCATTATATCGTAAAATATTCAACCATCAGCAATCATTTGGAATATTACTATTTGACTATTTATTCATCTGTCAGCATATATAGATTCTAAAACTTTACAAAGTCAAGCTTTTTAAACATCATTTGAGTTTTTTTTATAACATTTATATATATTTTAAATACCTTAAGATCGTCTTATTTCTGATATCATTGTTTTTATTAGATTATTATTATTTTTTTATATTGACGCCTCTCTCTATCTCTCTCTTCCAATATTATCTTCCCATCCTATACCACTTACTCTTACCTACTTAACCCATTTCCTCTCAACCTCATAGTCTCCCATAGGGTTCCTGTTGCCACCCATTTTATTTTCTTATTAATTCATCTATTGGACCATCCTTCCTCGGTATACAATTCCCGATAACGAGTTCAGGAAACCCAAAGATTATTTTTTTTTTCATTCATCACCCGACAACATCATTCATTACATTCAACAATTTCGAGTTGTTCAATCATCAATGGCAACAGTACCCTTTATCTTCCATAATCCTCACCTCTCCTATTTCCTACAGTCAAGAGTCTCTTGTTCGGCAAACAATTTTTTAAAAATTATTTTTGATTAAACCAGCTGGCTCAACCTTCCTCGCTGTACATTTCCCAACAGTGAGCTCAGGCGACCAGTTCGAGTTTTTTTTTTCTCAACGCTCGGATCATCATTACAACCATCATTTTTACCATTTTATTACTTTTTTTTTCATTTTCATCCGAGCTCAATCATCATTGGCAACAGAGCATTGTTCAACTTACCTACCTCCCCCGTCTGATCTAATGTTGATTTAGGAACGTCTTAGGGGTTCGATCAATGAAAACAATACCTCACTTACACAGGCACGTATTGCATTGCCGAACGCCATTACAAGAATCAACTCAAGACTTCCTCTCTTTTTACCACTGCGTCACTCTAAACCTTCAGATATCCATTATGAGTTTACTTGTAACATTTTACTACTTTTGATAAGTTTGTTCTCCTTTTTCTCTCTCTCTCTCTCACCGTGTAAGACATCTCTGAAATTATATTTATGAAAAAATGAAAAAACAAACCATAATGTCATTTCAATTTATTTAACACTTTTGACTTTTCCAAACATCGTCTAATTTGCCTTTATAGGTATTGCATCAAGTGGGGAACAAACTAACCTAAATACTTACTATATTTTTAATTTTATTCGTTTATATTTATACGATCCTTGATGTGTGCCATTTTATATTGTATAATCAATCTATATATTTTTGGATATTTCTTTTACATTATGATATTTCTTTTCCTTCCATCCCTAAACAACTAAAACCATTAGCCAACCTATATAAACATCACCTGAAACCTTATATTCTTTGACATCATTTTTTTTTTTAATTTTCCATGACCTACGTATAAGATAATTTAACTTTAAAAATTTTGTTTTAACAGTGACGCCTTTCTACCAACTGTCCCTTCTCATATCTTGATCCTTCCAACTCTGCCTTCCAAACTTCTCTCGTCTCTTGATCTTTTTCCTTAGGCCTTCTATACCTTCGTTCTAACCACCCTGCGTAATCGCATAGTTTCTGTTCGCCGATTTTTTTTTGTTTTGATTTGCCCCAGTGGACTACTCCTTCCTCGCCATACCATCCTGAAGGTGTGTTCAGGAAAATCCATGGCTTATTTTTATTTATTTTTTTATTCACACCCGAGTCACCGTCTAAGCATTCTTCATTTCATTATCTTTTCCTCAAACCCAGGTTCAATCAATCAATGGCAACAGTCGAACCCTTTTTTCACAATCTACCTCCATCCTCTAACCTCTTCAACGTTTCCTGAGACTCCTGCTCCTCGACAATTTTTTTTTTAGATTCATCGACCTGGTACACTCTTCCTCCCCATGTTAACTCCACCCGGAGAGCTTGGGTTACCAGCGAGATTTTTTTTTTTCTCACGCTCGACCCATCGCCATCATCAGCATGATGCGCCCACTCATTTTTTTTTTACTTTTTATTTTTTTTATCTGGTCGAGCTCAATCACCGACAGAAGCGCAGCTCTTGAGCCTCCATCTTTTTTTAATCTCTCTCAGCCAGCTTTTCTTTCCCATATTCTCCCATTACCTACCTCTCCTTCGATCTTCACGCCTTTTTCCTATTTGATATGATGCTACTTACAGGGCATCTTAATATTTCTGATCCCTGCAAACAATACTTCGCGTCTAAGCTCGTATTGCAGGGCAGGACTCCTGAGATGTCCTTTGCAGAAACCAATTCAGACCCTCTTCCTTTATTCTTCACTGCGTCACTGCCTATCCCAAACCTTTATATCACTTTTATTTTCTCTACTTCTCTTCGTTCCTGTATTACATACCTGAAACT
>CP092868.1:76329481-76370871 GCA_030710605.1 Cordylochernes scorpioides
AGACACATGAGGTAACCAAGTGTGAACAAAATTGCCTCCGTTTCCTTAAAAAAAAGGAAACTTCCCTCAAGTTTTGTCCAAGAGCGTATACAAAAACCCATAGCCTGGATGATTGTATCCTAATTGATATGTTAGAGAAGGTTTTATAATATTTTATTTGAAGTTTTGCACTATAAACAAGTTTATATTTAAACCTATGTTATGATAATAATTTATATTATTTTCAATCGTTTTTATATTATAGTATAAACATATTAAAATATTTAGTAATTTAATTTATTCGATATTTATCAAGGTATTCAATTTCTTTCATTGTTTTACAGTCTTGATTTATTTTAGAAAAATTAGACCAGCTACTATAAAGATATTTATTATTTTATAATACTGTATTTTAGAAAAATTAAAGATAAATCTATCTCTCTAGGAAGTTTGCCATTAGTATTTGTGAATATGCTGATAGTATGCACACACTTGGTTGAAACGATCAAATTAAAGTAAAACACAAATGAATAAGCTTGTATTGTATTTCTTTAAAGTTTTAAGACAACAAAGCATATATATATAATATGTCCTCTACCGCGGGGCGTGCAGCAATTCACCCTATTTTCATATTTTTAAGAAACATCAACAATGAAATTTGAAGTGACCTCTTCTTTTCTGGCTTGCTAACATCATAGAAATTTTATATAACAAATAAATAGAGAGATGAAAGTAAACAATATTAACCTCTTATTTATTCTGTCATACACATTAATACATTATTGCATTATTCCTTATACCTTTTGATATATCCTTACTTCCTGTCTACCTCTAGTTCACATGGTACAGGTCATGGACATCATGAAGGGGATTATACTGCATTAAAGTATGATACCTCACAGACTATAAGTGGGAGCAGTTTCACTTGCCACTAATCAGACGTCAGAGCTCCGGTATCTGCACTCAACACACAGTGCAGAACTCTATATGTAGAATTGATGAGGATTTTCCTACCTCAAACTGAATCTTGCGACATTACAATTATACTTAAGATACATTGAAAACTCTATGAACTCTAGCAACATTTTCATTTTTCGAGTTACAGTTTCAAAAGAAAGCGTTCAATTTGAAAGGATTGTCTATGATTAAACATAATATCATTTTTAATTATATATATTCATGGATACAACTTAAGGAAGTTATATCTTTTAGCATCTATATCGCGGTTCAGAGAATAACTCTAACAGTGACCTTTATTGGAGACACAGGAGATAAACAAGTTTGAACAAATTTACCTCTGTCTCCTTGAAAAAAAAAAAGACGACCGGCGACATCAAATACCTTCCACTCTCTCTCTCTCTCTCTCTCTCTCTCTCTCTCTTCCTTAAGTTTTGTCCATTATTCTCTAAGAATTATAGTATGGTCTCGGATATGGAAGCGGAAAACGGCTCAGTACTAGAGCGTTTTGGTAACTTGGACTGTCTTCGGAACCGCTGGGAAGGCTCATTACTGATAAGCCAGGCCGACCCAATATTTTCATTATTGCAGTAAATGTTCACGCAGTAGGAAATTGCTTCATTAGAAAAATAAATATTCAAGCAATATAGTATCTTTGTCAAAAGGCGATCCATTGAATATATTTATATAGAATTCCCAAATATTAGAATAAAAACGTTTTATACCATTCCAAGCACCTTATAAATAAAGGATTCTATCAAGTATTTTGCTATAGTTTTTTTTAAATTACACCTGGATTCGTAACTTTACCAATAAAAATAATGTGTATATATGGTTATTTGAACCAACAACCCCATATTGTATAATATAACAATATTATCGTGTTGTATAATGAACACCACTGTAAATAATTATACGCATGATTGACATGTGTCATTACATCACAATGTGTAATGTACTTTGTACAAACTGAGAATAATAAAATGAAACTCTAAAACGAAAATTGAAATTATACCGCGAATGTTTCTTTTATAAAAATCGAAATTTATTTTCAAAGAGAAATAGCGACATTTCTAACTTTGAGGATGAGGTATGGAAAGGTGAAACATGAAGAGTAATGGCGAACGGAAAAATATAAAAAGTGTCCAGGGGCGGGAATCGAACCCACACCCTTCTGCTTACCGGGCAGGTGCCTTGTCCACTCGGCTACCCTGGACGTATTTTTCCGTTCGTAACTAAAACTTAAAGTAACATTTAAAATACAATATAACGCGGCTGATGATTGTAAAACGAAAATTGAAATTATACCGCGAATGTTTCTTTTATAAAAATCGAAATTTATTTTCAAAGAGAAATAGCGACATTTCTAACTTTGAGGATGAGGTATGGATTTACAATCATCGTTTTACAATCATCAGCCGCGTTATATTGTATTTTAAATGTTACTTTAAGTTTTAGTTACGAACGGAAAAATACGTCCAGGGTAGCCGAGTGGACAAGGCACCTGCCCGGTAAGCAGAAGGGTGTGGGTTCGATTCCCGCCCCTGGACACTTTTTATTTTTCCGTTCGCCATTACTCTTCATGTTTCACCTTTCCATACCTCATCCTCAAAGTTAGAAATGTCGCTATTTCTCTTTGAAAATAAATTTCGATTTTTATAAAAGAAACATTCGCGGTATAATTTCAATTTTCGTTTTACAATCATCAGCCGCGTTATATTGTATATTAAAATGAAACTCTGTAATAAATTAAGAGTTGAGCTAAAGCAAACATTGGAGTATAAGAAATCCAACAACGTTTGAGAACGAGGCTTAAAGCTGCCAAGAAGTCGTTAAGAGTGTAAAATGACATCTAATCCGTAATCTACCCTCTTATTGCATCCGCTGAAACCCAATAGTACCTATAGGCAAAGTATATAAAGCTAACAAATGCCGGAAATTTATAGTAACATCACAATCAGCGGGAGCTCTCGTCACTTCATTTTTTGATTCTCGATCATGCCGTCATAGAACAGTTAGAAACCTCATCTTAACCCTCTCCATCTTTGGCTTAGTCCGACTCTATCTGTCCACGGAACTTTCCTAATACCACTATGTCCCTTCGTTTTTTGTGTGGACATCCCCAAGTCTTCCATTCTGCCTCGACCACGACTTCCTATACTCTGTGAGAACTGTTAAAGGTCTTCCAAGGGTAAGAGAAGTACTGGAAAATCCCACACCCTAACTGTTCCTCTCGGTCTCTACAGGTTTGACCCTCTCGATTACCACAGTATAGAGAGAGTCCTCAGGATACTATAGCCAGAGTCAACAGGATTCGACATAAAAGGTAAGATAAAAAAATCGTGGATTATTTTGAAAATTAATTATTTATTCGTAGTATAGTAATTTAAACATCAAATATTTCAAAATAGGAGCCTTGGTTATCTACGAATTTTTACAGCGTGAAAAAAGCTGTTGAAATGTTAGTTCAAAGCCAATTTTTCTAAGCTTGTTTAGCTCTATCGTCGCATTTTCAATTACTTCTGATGACGTAGAAAAGCGCCTCTCTTTTAACGTCATTTTAAGTTTTGGAAAGATGAAAAAATCACCTGAGGCAATATCAGGAGAGTAGGGTGCATGCAGCAAGACAGATACAGAGTGTTTGGCTAAATAATCTTGAGCAATAATGGCTCTATGAGCAGGGGCATTATCATTTAACAATTTCCACTCTTT
Source organism: Cordylochernes scorpioides (assembly GCA_030710605.1). Lineage (NCBI taxonomy): Eukaryota > Metazoa > Arthropoda > Arachnida > Pseudoscorpiones > Chernetidae > Cordylochernes > Cordylochernes scorpioides. The sequence continues at coordinate 76,333,130 of CP092868.1, forward strand.
TGATTTTATGATTTGGTTTCTTTTTCTTCTTATCGCATCACGAAAGCGCACAAGTATTTCTTTTTGCGTGTTTATTAATAGTAACCCCTCTTTAATGAATTCATAATAGACAAGTCTTTGATAGTCGAAAATCACTATAAGCATCACTTTTCCTTTGGACTTGTCAAGACGAACTATTTTCTTCTTCCTAGGAGAACTTGGGTGTGTGTCATTCGAGTGATCGTTTTTTTGGTTTGTGGATCAAAAAGAAAGAACCATGTTTCATCACCAGGTATTATTCAGAATCATTATTTGCAGTTTCAATTAAATCTTGAAAATTGATAATCTGGTTTCTCTTAGTTGATTTGTTAAATTCCGTGGGACAAAATAACCACAAAGCTTTTTCATGTTTAAATGTTCATCAATAATTTTTTGGCAACTACCATACAAAATTCTAAGTATTTCTGATATATTATAAACAGTAATTTTTCTATCAACAAAAATTAAATCACGTACTTGTCCAATATTGCGATCCGTTGTTGACGTCAATAGCCGACCTGACCTTGAATCATCTGCGATGCTCTTACGGCCATCTTTAAAACGTTTATACCAGAAATATGCTCGCGTTCGTGACAACTTTTATTAATGCTAATGTCTCTGTAGAATACTTTTTTAATTTTACACAAAATTTAATATTTGCTTTTTGCTCAAATAATGACATTGCAGAAATCGAGACGAGCTAAATACTTACAACAAAAATATGCCTAAAATTAAAACTACACTTGCGCATTTACTGGCGTTTCTAAATTAAATTATAATTTAGGCTTTTTTCTTTACAGTAAAATTAATTCTACATTTTTAAAAGTTGTTTTATATTTTATTTTTTAAAGTTCGGAAACCTTTTGATTCTACCGTGTATATAAGTATCAAGATGTTAAAAAAAGATTTATAAAAAAAGCAGACTAAGAATAATAACTTGTTTAGATTTCATAGTACCTTAAATTTACTAAAAACAAGAACAATTAAGTGGATATTATTCTCTAATATGCAATATATAGTGAGAAAGTGATTATAAAATCTTTTTTTTTTTACATTCCAACATCATAATTTAATCTCCGTGGATTATCAAATGGCGATTACAAATATTCAAACTAACTTCATTAGAGTTGAGATCAATGGACCAAATAGAGTTGAGGACAGATATATGGAATTATTTTTATTCACATATTCTATATACAGTTACGAGCGTCATTCCTCATCTCCTAATCAACAATCAGTCATCAGTTTTCATCTGTCACCGTTTGCTTTTTTTTTGGAATGGCGCCCTCCTATTGGTTGGCTACAGTCACGCCACCTTTCCCCCCCCCCCCATCATGCCCCCCCCCCCCCCCCCCCCCCATTCGCTTTTTTTTTTAATGGCGCTCTCCTATTGGTTGGCTACGAACACGCCACCTTTGCCCCCACCCCCACTCGCTATTTCGTCTTTGTAACTATTGTGTTGGAGTGGGTCGCTCCTTAAATAAATGCATATATTAGATAATAACCGAATGGAATCTTCTCTTTCTTTTTCGCAGTAAGAGACGCCTACGGAAGCCAACAGTAGATAGACAGATAAAGCACATAGGCTATAGTTATTAACTAACATATGCAATTATTTAAGGCGCCAATTTATAATTGTAACAAATAGTATTTGAATAAAAACATTCAATCGGGTAAACATGGGCGTTGCCCGGGTCATTCGGCTAGTATATAATAAAAATGGCATATCCTGACCAGGAGCACATGAGCTTTACAAAAGGCAGAGCGCCATCTGGTGGAACAGAAATCAACTAAACATTGATTTAGCCTTTTCCCTGATATTTGGCCAACCCAATTTCTTGATAAATCAAGAAAAGCCATACACGAACGCGTTTCGCGCTTTTGGCGCTCGTCAGCGTGGAGTAGGCTGTACCACTGCGACCAAAAAATATTTTGGTCCCAGTGGCTTCTTGAAAAAACAAGAAATGGGTATTTAAGGCCAAACTTGCGTAAATACGCTTAACACATGAAAAACGAAAAAAAAGATAAAAAGGTCAGGTGGAATGGGAACAGGCTAAATCAATGTTTAGTTGATTTCTGGTCAACCAGATGCGCTCTTCCTTCTGTAAAGTACATGTGCTCCTGGTCAGGATAGGCCATTTTTATTATTGATTTCAACAACTGACCTTTTTATATTTTTTTTATTTTGTCTTCTCATATATATATATATATATATATATATATATATATTATATAATCTAAAAATATTATATAATCTAAAAACTCTAAATATTTCTATATTTTAAAAATATATATTTTATTTTATTCATTGATAATTTTATTTTTGTTATCATCGTTTTTAGAAAGACTTTTAGTTTAGTTGTTTAGTTTTAGTTGTATAATTTTGTTGTAAATATGCGTAGTTAACCAATCAACCCTTTTAAATCACTAATATAGGATTAAATTATAAATTCTATATAATGTGAAACTAACAAATGTGTAATCTTTCCTCAAGTAATTGAAAATAAAAGCTACTTGACGGTAAATATTTATCTTTTTTTATCACGACTGCACCTCAACCCTTTATCTTATCGATCCTTTGTCTTATCAAGCCTAATCTAACAACAACACAAAATATTCATAACAATAAGTCGACAGGATTACCTGAATTTTCAACCCTAATTGCTCTATAAATTATTCAAATTTTATAAAACTACTTTTACAAAATGTCTCGCAAACAAAGGAATGTAGAATATGCCATGACGCCAAATCCAAGTACTATAGAAATACCGAAATTTAATGGTCAAAATTTACACATAATATCTTGGCTCAAATTCTTTAACAAAAAATGTTTACAGAAACATCTTGATGAAGATTTTAAACTAAATAATATATCAAATTATCTCGAGGGTGAAGCTTTCAATTATTTTATAGAAGAGTTACAAGATATAAATAATTGGGGGGAAATAGAACAAAAATTAACATCATACTTCACAATAAATGATTCAAATTTATTCAGTAGGTTTCTAAATTTAAAATATAATAATAATAATGATCTTGAACAATATTTTAAAGAAAAATCTGCCTTAGCCAATAAACTTAATCTTGAAAAACAACTTTTACTAGAAGCACTTACAGATGGAATGCCAGATCACCTAAAAAAATATCTAATAGCTGCAAGAGTACAAGAACCTTCAGAATGGTATAAAATCACAACCCAATTAAAATTATCAACAAATAAAGAAGAAGAACCCCAACAACCCTCTACCAGTACAAGCACTCCAGTAAAAAAATTTAACTCCAACTCCTCCAAAGCTCATCAATACCAGCCATCTCCCAGGACAGCAGCAGCAACTCACCACCAGCAAGAACCCTACAAATCCATAAACCAGCCTCCATACCCCTGCAAGATATGTGCATCTCACCAGCTACCCAACCAGATCCATTTCCATAGAGACTGCCCACTTAAGAACAATAATCATCCGAAGCGCACCAATCCAGGTAGAACATTATTACTTTTTTCTGTATTTATAAACCAAATATCCTTACCTTGTGTACTTGACACTGCATCATCTATTTCCATTATACCTTTAAAATACTTAAATCATATTTATTATAAAATATTAGATAATTCCCCAAAAGAAAGAATAGGTCAGGTAGAAGGATTTACTTACCCATTATACAAAATATTAGTTAGGCTTAGCTTAGGTAAAATTACAAAGTATCAAGAAATGTTTGTTTGTGATAGTCCAATAGAATATCTTATTTTAGGTTTACCAACATTTTATATATTTAAGTTGCAAATAGATTTTTCAAAAAACCTTCTTTTCCAAAATTATAAATTCTTGTATTCTTTTAATCCAAAAACTGATAATCAGAAGTCATATGCCACTACACTATGTATTCCAGACCCATACTATGTTAAAAATTCATCTCTTTTAAAGATTAACCCATTGTGTAATTTCAATTCTTTTGATATACCAACTACAAATGTTAAACTTATAGATCCTAATTCAAATCCCATTACTGATTCTAACCCATTTCACAGTATGCGACAACCGGACTCTATAACAAATTATAATTCATATTTAGACCTTAGTAAAGTAGATATTAATCCAAATTTCTCTAATCAAACAATTTCAGATATATTGCATAAATATAAGAATGTTTTCTCTAAGCACAATTTTGATATAGGACACATAAAGACTAACCCAATTTGCATATCTCTTTTAGATAATATTCCCATAGCACAAAAGCCATATAGGACATCTTTTTACAATAATGCTGAAATACAAAAACAAATAACTGAATTATTAAAATATGATATTATTAGACCCTCATCTAGCCCCTATAGTTCTCCTGCATTATTAGTGAATAAAAAATCTGATAACCCAAATCACCCCACAAGACTCTGTATAGATTATAGAAAACTTAATCAAAAAACAGTTCCAGAACATACCCCAATTCCACTTATAGAACAAATTATAGATAGGTTATCACAGTCAAAAATATATACTATTCTAGATGTTAAAAATGCATACTGGCATATACCCATAGATGAAAAAGATAGACATAAAACTTCCTTTGTAACACAATTAGGATGTTATGAATGGAACAGACTTCCATATGGTCTAAAAAATGCACCTTCACAATTTGAAAGGATTATGAAGTCAGTTTTCACTAAGCATAATATACACTATGCCTTAAATTATTTTGATGATATTATTATACACTCTAAAACTTATGAAGAACACATTAAGCATTTAGATGACATATTAGGTATATTCGAACAAGAGGATATAAAGCTGAATCTCAATAAATGCAAATTTTTACAAAAAGAAATACAATTCTTAGGATACACTATTAACTCAGGAAAATATACACCAAATAACACAAATATTGAAGCAATTTTAAAATTAAATAGACCATATAATATTAAAACCTTACAGAGATTTTTAGGCACCATAAATATTTATAATAAATTTATTCCCCATTATGCGCAAATTAGGGTACCTTTGAATGAACTTTTGTTAAAAAATGCTCCTTGGCTATGGAGTGCGAAACATGAACAAGCCTTCCAAACGCTTAAAAATGCACTCATATCACAACCTGTACTATATATTTAAGACCCATCAAAACCATGTCATTTATTCACAGACGCGTCAAGTCTAGGAGTAGCAGGAGTTCTTAAACAACCAGATGAACAAGGCATCTTACACCCCATAGGTTACTTTTCAAGAAAACTTCACCCATATGAACAGAATTATACTGCCTCAGAAATTGAAACATTAGCTATCATTAATTCAGTACAAAGGTTTCACACATATCTACACAACATACATTTTACCTTGCACACAGACCACTTACCTTTAAAATGGATCAAAAATGTAAAAAACCCACAAGGTAGATTATTTAGATGGTCTTTAATCCTATCTCAATATAGCTTTGACATAAAACATATTAAAGGATTAAATAATATAGAAGCAGACATGCTGTCAAGAGCACCTGTCTCATTTTACCTAACATATAATGAGTTAAAAGAACACCAATCCACAGAACAAATTAGTAGTGCTAAAATTAAAATACAAAATGGTATTTATATGATTAACAAAAAGGGTTTTAAAAGAGCTTATGTACCACAGACACTAAGACAGAAATTATTAAGCAAAGTACATACAAAGCATGGACATATTGGAACAACTCAAATGACTAAAATAATTTCTCCACACTATTATTGGTCACATATGACTAGAGATATTGCTAATTACACCAAACATTGTGAAACTTGCCAGTTTAACAAGTCTAGGGATAACAGAATTGTTTATGGACCACTACAACAGATGCCAATAGCTACACACCCAAATCACATTTTTTCTCTAGATACATTGGGCGGGTTACATAATTATGGAACAACAAGACACAGTATCCATATGATAGTAGATCACCATAGTAGATTCCTTTGGGCTTTTCCAACAAAATCTGTATCAACTGATTCTTATATAACTTGTTTGAGAAATTTATTCCAAATTAATAAACCTGAAATATTAATAACTGACAGAAATGCAGCTTTTCTTAGCAGAAAATTTAAACACTTTTTAGATAGAAATAATGTTAAGCATCTACTCACCAGTTCCCATCATCCAGAAACAAATGCAAAAGTAGAAAGACTAAATTCCACTATCATTAATAGGTTAAGATGTGAATATAATGCTAATTTAAAGATTCCTTGGACAAAATATATTCCTAAAATTACTGAAAGCTATAATGAAACAGTACATACCACAACAGGCTTTACACCTAAATTCTTATACTATGGAATACAACCACAGTATATAGAACATGACACAGAAACACATACACCAATAGAAAAGGCAAGAAAATTAGCCATTGAAAGAACCATAAAATCTCATTAACACAGCAAACAACTTTATGATATTAAACACCCAGAACCCATTTTTAAAGAAGGAGATCAGGTATTAGTAAAAACCTTTATTTATCCAAACACTGGTAAATTAACACAAAGATATATAGGCCCATTTACTATTTTAAAACAACTTTCTCCAGTCACATATGAAATAGATAAGCCTAATATACCCCAAAGAAAACAAACAGAAATTATACACTCAAATAAGCTTAAATTATTTTATCCAGAAACAGATTTTTTACTTCACTATAGCACTAACATAGAAAATGACTTAATAGCAAATCAAAATTCTAACACAAAGTTAATAGATATTGATGATAAACCATGTTTTTTACAGGAAGGCCATATTTTGGACATGGACAATGAAGAACAAATAAAAGCACCAATTCTTAAGCCTTCACAAATAACTTAATGTCACTCCATACATCTATTAGCGTTTCATTACTCAACCATGTAAAAATAACATTTTCTACGCTTTTGATACTTTGAAGTGTAACTACCATAATGTCATAATTATTCAAATTTTAAATACCTTTTTGCTTCATATACATTTTGATATATTTTCACTCATTAATATTTCTAATATATACTTTTATTATAATTTCATAATTATATAAATTTTTGTAAACAAACTTTCTTTTGTTTATTTTGAAAAAATGTGCGTATTGATTTTTATTGTTTCATTTTTAATTATTTCTAAAGATTTATTGATTTCGTTTAATTAATTATTTTTAATTACCAATTTTATTTTAAAATTTTATTTTTTTTAGAATCTTTTCACAGGGGGGAAATATTATATAATCTAAAAATATTATATAATCTAAAAACTCTAAATATTTCTATATTTTAAAAATATATATTTTATTTTATTCATTGATAATTTTATTTTTGTTATCATCGTTTTTAGAAAGACTTTTAGTTTAGTTGTTTAGTTTTAGTTGTATAATTTTGTTGTAAATATGCGTAGTTAACCAATCAACCCTTTTAAATCACTAATATAGGATTAAATTATAAATTCTATATAATGTGAAACTAACAAATGTGTAATCTTTCCTCAAGTAATTGAAAATAAAAGCTACTTGACGGTAAATATTTATCTTTTTTTATCACGACTGCACCTCAACCCTTTATCTTATCGATCCTTTGTCTTATCAAGCCTAATCTAACAACAACACAAAATATTCATAACATATATATATGTCATAATATATGCTCTTCCAGGATTGATAAAACAAACCTAGAATCAGCCAGAGAGAGATGGGTAGCTAAAGGGCGTCACTTTAGAGATCACGACATTCCAAAGGGGCGGCAAAAGGGGCCCGCCCGTCAACACCTGGGGACTATTTTGGTAGTCGGGGGGTGATCACACAAGACAGTCGTTCAGCGGACAGCACTCTCGCTCCCACTCTCTCTCGGATGGCTACCAGATTCCTCTTCCAACTCGTCGTGTGATTATTTCTCTCCACACCACATTATTACCACTATATTGTCATATATATATATATATATATATATATATATATATATATATATATATATAGTGTAGAAACTATATAACAAAATTATAACAGTGATTCTACTTTTAAAACTTAAGGAGCAAACTGATAATAATGATAACTTATATCAATTAGATTTGATTAGATTAGCAAGCTAAATCTAAATTAATTATAATAATAAATAGTTATGTAGATGACATAATAATATTTAATAATCCACAGTTTAAAAAATTAATACCTGAAATATATCCTAAATACTTGAAACTTAAGAACAATGAAAAAATTTATAGAAACAAAAAAGTTAACTTTTTAGACTTGAATATAGACCTTACAAATAGTGCTGTTAGAGTTTATAATAAAAAGAGTAATTATAATTTCAATATTATAAAATACTGTAATATGAATTCTAATATATCATTAAATTGCTGTAAGGGTATATATTATGGTCAGTTTCTAAGATTTTATAGAATAAATAATATATTAGATAATTTCATAGAAGATGTTAAAAATTTAAACATGGAATTTATTAAAAACAAATTTAGTATCAGACAAGTCAAATATTTCAACAGTATATCAATTATAAAATATTTAAAAAAAAATAAATGGAAATATCCATTTATGAAATCAACTTTCTATAATTTCTCTTAATAATAACTAATACAAAATTTATAATCTTTAACAGTTAATTAAACTTTGATTAAATAACTGATTAAAAGATTTTTTCACAAGATTTTTAAAGTGTTATAGTATATAGTTCATTTTGTTTAATCTCCAATTTCTGGGGAGGAAAATGGAAGTTAAATAAAGGTGAATTTGCACAATTAATAGCTTTATTAAACTCTAATAATTTGCCTTTTTAAAGGAATATTAAAAGATGAATAAGTGTTGAATCATTTATTTTGATATAACTAGCTGTAAAGATTATGAAATTCAGCTTTCTTCCCTTAACTATTTTTCCTTTCTTCTTTAATTTTCTTGTTGTTCAAAAAATTCTGAATAAATGGTCTAAATTTGAAATGTCCCCCCCGCAACATGTGTCAGCCAGAAATAGATATTCACAATGGAGGACGCCGCGGTCGAGGTAGGTTTACAGTTTGAATTTGTTAACACTTGTATCTGTTATATATGTTCATTTAAATATTTCAATGAAACAACTTAATATTAACACATAAAATCCGGTTTAAAAGTGATCTATGACATAATAAAGAAGGGGTGAAATGTCGCTGGGCTTTTATCTGAAGATCCCCGGTCCAGCAGATCTCTTTTTCCAATTTATTTCAATTTAAAGTTTTTTGTGTATGTCTGGTCTACCATTAGGGTTTCAAAACATAATATCCAAACTTATAACAAATGTTAATTCATACTATAGATATATTACTAAATACAACTATTTATAATCATATTATAAAATAAAAAAAACCTTAAAAAATCTTTAAAAAAAAAAAGGATAAAATATAAAATTATAAAAATATATATATATATACTAACAATCTTATCTACCTTCTTTACAAACCTTTTTTTTTTTTTTCCTTATTATTAGTTTGATTAAAAGTGCATGGTTCTGTCTTTCTCTCTTTTTTCTAACTATTATATATATTCTCACTTCGATTATTCTATATATAGGATTAGAGTATGTCTAAATGACGTGTAAAAGCCGATGCAAAAGACGTTACGTTGTTAATTTTTATTGTTATTGATTATAAATATATAATTAACTTGATGATGTATTAGTAGTAAAGGATTTTTTTTTTCGCTCTCTATCTACAAATTAATAACATTTTACAAATTTTATAATTTGAATTTAAATGATCATAATAATGAAGATAATCTTAATACAAAACTGGACTATAAAATTAAATAACTATTTATTATATATATATTTATAAATATATATATCGTAATTTAAACAATGTGATATGTAAGTGATAAAGTATGACGTCTCTTCTAGTCTTCTCAAAGTGACACCAGCTTGCCACCGGACACCCGGGGGATCCAGAGAGGGACAAAGAAGGGGCGTTAGTCCGAATGTTGACAGTTAGTTGGGTGACAGTGGATATTTTCGGACAGGGCCTGCTCAGTACTAGGTTCGTTGCTATCTCACGGCGGCCCTTGTGGCCTCTCTGCCTCCGCGACTTCATGCAGGACGCCGAGCTTTCCTCAGTTAATCTTCAAATTTCCCCTGGTCCTGGTGCCACGTGAGACGCACTAGAAGAGCGTCTTTTGATCCCAAACTTTGTCCTTACTGTCCCGTGTGGACTTCTCACTCTGCACGCCTTGCCGCTCAACCCCGACTGCTTCCAACTCAATTGTTGGCTTATCCGGGTTTACGGCAGTACACTCGTATAAGTCGACAGGATTATGATGGCGGACAGTGGACAAAGGACTATGGACGAAGACGGGGAACACTACGTGAACGCTTCTGCGTTGCCCGCCACTTTCATCCGGCTCAGCGTGGAGACCTTGATAGACTGACTGATCGAGGCCCTCCTAGAAGTGACGGCACCAAATGCCTATGCCCCCCTATGGCCCCTATCCGGCGGAAAACTTCTTCTGACAATGGAAGCCGTCCGGAACGACATCGTGTACAGGTCTGCGAGGCTCCACGTTCTCCTCAAAGGTGAACTCCTTTCGCACTTCGATCAGCTCAACTCGGCCTACCGGTCCTATTATCAGATCAAAACATCTTCCTCAATTACATCCATCAAGCATTATAAACCAACCACGCCCTCATTATTATATATATATCATTGTTATTGTTCCTTATATCGTAAAATATTCAACCATCAGCAATCATTTGGAATATTACTATTTGACTATTTATTCATCTGTCAGCATATATAGATTCTAAAACTTTACAAAGTCAAGCTTTTTAAACATCATTTGAGTTTTTTTTATAATATTTATATATTTTTTAAATACCTTAAGATCGTCTTATTTCTGATATCATTGTTTTTATTAGATTATTATTATTTTTTTATATTGACGCCTCTCTCTATCTCTCTCTCCCAATATTATCTTCCCATCCTATACCACTTACTCTTACCTACTTAACCCATTTCCTCTCAACCTCATAGTCTCCCATAGGGTTCCTGTTGCCACCCATTTTATTTTTTTATTAATTCATCTATTGGACCATCCTTTCTTGGTATACAATTCCCGATAACGAGTTCAGGAAATCCAAAGATTCTTTTTTTTTTTCATTCATCACCCGACAACATCATTCATTATATTCAACAATTTCGAGTTGTTCAATCATCAATGGCAACAGTACCCTTTATCTTCCATAATCCTCACCTCTCCTATTTCCTACAGTCAAGAGTCTCTTGTTCGGCAAACAATTTTTTAAAAATTATTTTTGATTAAACCAGCTGGCTCAACCTTCCTCGCTGTACATTTCCCAACAGTGAGCTCAGGCGACCAGTTCGAGTTTTTTTTTTCTCAACGCTCGGATCATCATTACAACCATCATTTTTACCATTTTATTACTTTTTTTTTCATTTTAATCCGAGCTCAATCATCATTGGCAACAGAGCAACTCTTGACTCCACCTTTCCCATTTCTCCACTTTCAACTTACCTACCTCCCCCGTCTGATCTAATGTTGATTTAGGAACGTCTTAGGGGTTCGATCAATGAAAACAATACCTCACTTACACAGGCACGTATTGCATTGCCGAACGTCATTACAAGAATCAACTCAAGACTTCCTCTCTTTTTACCACTGCGTTACTCTAAACCTTCAGATATCCATTATGAGTTTACTTGTAACATTTTACTACTTTTGATAAGTTTGTTCTCCTTTTTCTCTCTCTCTCTCTCTCACCGTGTAAGACATCTCTGAAATTATATTTATGAAAAAATAAAAAACAAACCATAATGTCATTTCAATTTATTTAACACTTTTGACTTTTCCAAACATCGTCTAATTTGCCTTTATAGGCATTGCATCAAGTGGGGAACAAACTAACCTAAATACTTACTATATTTTTAATTTTATTCGTTTATATTTATACGATCCTTGATGTGTGCCATTTTATATTGTATAATCAATCTATATATTTTTGGATATTTCTTTTACATTATGATATTTCTTTTCCTTCCATCCCTAAGCAACTAAAACCATTAGCCAACCTATATAAACATCACCTGAAACCTTATATTCTTTGACATCATTTTTTTTTTAATTTTCCATGACCTACGTTTAAGATAATTTAACTTTAAAAAAATTGTTTTAACAGTGACGCCTTTCTACCAACTGTCCCTTCTCATATCTTGATCCTTCCAACTCTGCCTTCCAAACTTCTCTCGTCTCTTGATCTTTTTCCTTAGGCCTTCTATACCTTCGTTCTAACCACCCTGCGTAATCGCATAGTTTCTGTTCGCCGATTTTTTTTTTTGTTTTGATTTGCCCCAGTGGACTACTTCTTCCTCGCCATACCATCCTGAAGGTGTGTTCAGGAAAATCCATGGTTTATTTTTATTTATTTTTTATTCACACCCGAGTCACCGTCTAAGCATTCTTCATTTCATTATCTTTTCCTCAAACCCAGGTTCAATCAATCAATGGCAACAGTCGAACCCTTTTTTCACAATCTACCTCCATCCTCTAACCTCTTCAACGGTTCCTGAGACTCCTGCTCGTCAACAATTTTTTTTATTGATTCATCGACCTGGTACACTCTTCCTCCCCATGTTAACTCCACCCGGAGAGCTTGGGTTACCAGCGAGATTTTTTTTTCTCACGCTCGACCCATCGCCATCATCAGCATGATGCGCCCACTCATTTTTCTTTTACTTTTTATTTTTTTATCTGATCGAGCACAATCACCGACAGCAGCGCAGCTCTTGAGCCTCCATCTTTTTTTAATCTCTCTCAGCCAGCTTTTCTTTCCCATATTCTCCCATTACCTACCTCTCCTTCGATCTTCACGCCTTTTTCCTATTTGATCTGATGCTACTTACAGGGCATCTTAATATTTCTGATCCCTGCAAACAATACTTCGCGTCTAAGCTCGTATTGCAGGGCAGGACTCCTGAGATGTCCTTTGCAGAAACCAATTCAGACCCTCTTCCTTTATTCTTCACTGCGTCACTGCCTATCCCAAACCTTTATATCACTTTTATTTTCTCTACTTCTCTTCGTTCCTGTATTACATACCTGAAACTATGTTGTAAATACTCATGGCACCTTAAGTAATAAAAACTGAAAATAGTATACCTAACTTTCCCAAATATTTACCCTCGCTATTGTGTGTGTTTACTCTAAATTTATCCTTCCTTTGTACTCCTTATATATTTTTTTGCATTTTTATAATATTATATCAGTGTGTTAACACTACTCTCCCCTTTATCTTTATTTTTATTCTAGTAACTAATTTGTGCCCCAAATTATTTCCCTTTTAATAGGTTTTCTAGCTTTTCGCTCCATTTTATTTCACTCCCCTAATCCAACCTTTCTCACCGGGGGCATATTCTATCGTAATCTAAACAATGTGATATGTAAGTAATAAAGTATGACGTCTCTTCTAGTCGTCACAAAGTTACACCAGATTGCCACCGGACACCCGGGGGATCCAGAGAGGGACAAATAAGGAGCGTTGGTCCGGATGTTGACAGTTAGTTAGGTGACAGTGTATATTTTCGGACAGGGCCCGCTCAGTACTAGGTTCGTTGCCATCTCACAGCGGCCCTCGTTGCCACCGTTTTGCTTCCTCCCTGCCTCCGCGGCTTCATGCAGGACGCCGAGCATTCCTCACTTAATCCACAACTTTCCCCCGGTCCTGGTGCCACGTGAGATGTACTAGGAGAGCGTCTTTTGATCCCAAACTCTGTCCTTACTGTCCCGTGCGGACTTCCTACTCTGCACGTCTTGCCACTCAACCCCGACTGCTTCCAACTCACTTGTTGTCTTATTCGGGTTTACGACATATATATATATATATATATGTTATATAAAGAAAAAATATTTGATTTTCTGCTTGATTTTTGATCATCTTGAAGAATATGCTATGGAGTTTCTTGTTGGTTCTTTTCAGTGCTAAATGGTATTGGTGATGCAGTCGTGGCAAGAATTTTGAAAGTAAAATAATAAAAATAGTAAAGATTATAAATTGCTTTAATTGAGCTTTAGGATTATATAATAAACATAATTTGGTAAAAGCACTGCCTGGCTTAAGGCGAGTAGAATAAGGAAAACAAAATATTATTTACATGGCTTAAGGCGTAAGAATTTAAAAAATGAAAAACTTATTTACCTAATGTACAAAAGGTTTTAGCCGGCTATTATGTATCTAGTTTAAAATATTATGACGCAACGCTAACCATTTTTGCATACTAATAATTTTAATTAAAAACAAAGTATTTATACAGCGAATGATGATGATAAATAATCTCTATGAAAATATGAATATATAACAACTTCTTCCCACAACAAAAATTTACATTTCAAAAAACTTCGAAGGCCTTCTTAATCTTTAGGACCTTCTCAAAATAGGACCCGATGCTTCACCAGTAGGATCTATTTCCTGACCAGCTTGGGGGTCTTCAATTCTAGTTGACTCTTGTGGAGTTGACGATGTAGACGGAGTTGCTTCACTTTCTCCACAACCTCTGACTTGATCTAAATGCCGGTTTAAAATTTCTCCGTCATCTGTCTCTACCTTAATAGAAACAGGACCAGTTTTTTCTTGCACTACACCTGGTAGCCATCTTGGGCCATGGTACCCTCGTGTTGTAACTGCCTGTCCTTCATTTACTACTCTATGGGGTTTCCAATTTCTTATAAACCTGTCCTCTTGTCGTATCCTTCCCTCCGACACACTTTCAGGATGAAATTTATTTATGAGACTCTTCAGATTTCTGTTCATCAACAACTGTGCTGGGGATTTTTGCGTTATGCTTTTTATCGCTATTCTCATCGATAAAAAAGATCTAGATAACCTAGTCGTCCAATTTCCCGAGCTGTTCTTTCTTAGCACATTTTTAAGAGTCTGAATAGCTCTTTCCACCTGCTCATTTGACGCTGCATGATAAGGCGCACAGAAGATGTGCCTTACGCCATTTCTTTTTAAGAAAGTCTTGAAAGGTTCCGATGTGAAGGACGTACCATTATCCGAAACTATCACATCCGGCAACCCGTGAGTCGCGAATATTTCTTTTAGACTATTGATGGTAGTTTCAGTAGATGTTGTAGACACGATTTTAGCCTCAATCCACTTAGAATAGGCATCTACTACAACCAGAAAAAGTTTTCCTTGAAAGGGACCCGCATGATCAATATGTAGTCTCGACCAAGGTCTTGATGGCCAAATCCAAAGATATACGTCAGTTTTTGGCGGATCGTGACTACACGACAAACAAACTGCACAACTGAATATCATCCGTTCAATCTCTTTATCCATCCCGGGCCACCAGCATAATCCTCGAGCTAGCGCTTTTGTCCCCACAATGCCAATATGAGTATCATGTAACAGATTTAAAATATCTTTTCTTAATCTTTCAGGTATAATCACCTTGCTCCCCCACAATGAACAATTTTTATGAACTGATATTTCACTGGATTTGGAGACAAAATCTTTAAATTTATCATCAACTCTCCTTTCAGGCCACCCATTCATTGCCCAGAATTTAATCTTAGAAAGGATTGGATCTTTACTAGTTAGTTTTGCCACCTCTGAAGAATTAATTGCAGCATGCTCCGATTCTATTAAAAACACCTCTGAAGGGTTCGGAACTACACCTGGACATTCATTTAAAGGAAGTCTACTTAATGCATCGGCATTACAATTTACTTTTCCCGGTGTATACTCTATAGTACAAGTATACGCAGCCAGAGTCAAACACCATCTCAACATGCGCGGCGATAGCACTTGAGGTATCGGCTTTTTTGGGTTGAATATTCCAACTAGGGGCTTATGATCAGTTAATATTTTGAATTTTCTCCCTAGAAGATACTGTGAAAATTTTGATACACCAAAAATAACCGCTAATGCCTCTTTATCAATTACTGCATATCTTCTCTCAGTTTTATTTAAAGTTCGGGAGGCAAACACAACTGGTCTTTCAATACCATGGTCTATTTGCGACAAAATGGCTCCAACACCATACTCCGACGCATCACAGTTGACCAAAATAGGCAGATCTTCATTAAAATGTGCTAAAATAGACTTAGAGCTGATCAAGTTTTTAACCTCTGCAAAAGATCTTTGATGTTCTTTATTCCATTTCCATGGATTATTACTGTCCAACAGTCTATGGAGAGGTTCAGCTACTGTGGCTTTATTATTCTAAAACCTCTCATAATAATTAAGAAGTCCAAGGAAAGACTTTAGCTCTTTTTTATTACATGGCGGTCTAGCGTCTTTAATAGCTCTTAGCTTTTCATCAGATGGATGACATATAGTCAATTTTTAGTCCTTAAAAATCGATTTCAGACACGAAGAATTTGCATTTGTCTCTTTTAAGACGAAGTCCAGATTCTCTGAAGCGTAGCAGTAACTTTTCAGTTTTTCTTTTAAGATCATCACAATCTCTTCCTGAAATCAGGACATCATCTAAATATACTGAACTCCATCAATTCCACTCAGAAGAGTATCCATGAATCTCTGGAATGTTCCCACGGCTGAATTTAAGCCAAAAGGAAGACGCTTCACCTTATATAATCCTCTAGTTATATTAATTGCGAGAATCTCTGCAGATGTTTCATCCAATTTCAACTGCTGATATGCTTGAGCCATATCCAAGTTAGTAAACACTCTGCCACCTCTCAATCTATCCAAAAGTTGCGGAATTGTGGGCAGTGGGTATTTATCAGGATTGCTATAAAAATTTACTGTAATTTTATAATCGTGGCATATTCTTATAGTGCCGTCATTCTTTAGGACCGTCACAATTGGTGATGCCCATTTGGTAAATTTAACCGGTTCAATAACCCCTTGCTCTTCCAGTGATTTTAATTTTTCATCTACTAGTACTCTCAGAGCAAATGGCACGGTTCTGGCCTTTAAAAATTTGGGTTCTGCATTCTCAGGATGTCAATATGGATCAAAGGTCCATTATAGGCATCAATTTCTTTTTTAAATACTTCTTCAAATTAAGAAGAAAAAGGATTTGTTTCGATATGATTCAAAAAATTTATCTTCAGGCGGAACGCTTCAAACCACTGCCTTCCCAGAATGTTAGGACCCAGACCATCAACCACTAAGATTGTTAAACTTCTACTACCATGGGATAGTCTCGCTTTAACATAGAGTTTCCCAAGAATTTTTACTTGACTGGATGACCATGTATTTAGAAGTATCTCAGATTTTTTAAGTTACGTCAATTTCCAATATTCAAGAAAAGTTTCTTTATTTAATAATGAGTATGCACTTCCCGAGTCAATTAACATGTGTACATCGTGGTTATCCAAATTTGCTGTTATATAATAAGGATTGCTTATCTCTTTCCTTCTCAGGCAACATAAAGTTGGATTACTATTAGCCCTATATAGGTTTTCAGATTTACCAATATTTGTTAAGCAAGCTTTTTGTACATGACCAATCTTGTCACATTTAAAACATTTAGCATTTCGGAATTTACATACATTTGGCATATGATTTACTTTACAACGTATGCAAATAATTATTTTATTATTAAATTTCTTGATTTCCTTAACATGAACTTTGCCCGATTTAAATGTAGGTGGTTCAGTTTTGCTAACTTTTTTCATCATATTTACTTCTGTAATTTTTTCTTGCAAAACATTGGCGTCTGCACTAGCCGATTTATCACATATAGCAATGTTTAAGGTCTTTTCAAAAGTTAAATTACTTTCAGATAATAATATTTTCACTATTGATTCGTTTCTCAATCCACACACCAGTCTATCTCTCAATCGATCTTCCAAATCCATAAATTCACAATCTTCACTCAACCTTCTTAGCTCTGCTACATAGGCACTAACTGATTCATCACCCTTATTTCTTTTATTGAACAAGAATCTTTGGACAATTATATTTGGCTTAGGACAAAAATGATCCCTCAATAATTTAATTAAGTCATCATATTCCACGAAAGATAATTATTTTGGCAAGGCCAACGATCTTGCTATAGCATAAGTTTCAGCGCCTATTAGCGTAAGAAAAATAGCCTTTCGTCTTTCAAGATTTACAATATCGTTAGCCAGGAAGAAAAAATTGATTCTTTCCAAGTACACTATCCATTTATCTGGATTTCTTGGATCAAAATATTCTATATTTCCAAAATTCGCCATTTTAAAAATAAAATTCAACTTACCTAAGCTTTAACTTAGTAACAATAAAAGATTTACTTCAGCTTTAACTTATTAAAAGATTTACCTTCGTCGCCAATTATTATGTATCTAGTTAAAATATTATGACGCAACGCTAGCCATTTTTGCATACTAATCATTTTAATTAAAAACTAAGTATTTATACAGCAAATGATGATGATAAATAATCTCTATGAAAATATGAATATATAACACCGGCCAACGGGGAAGAACAACAACGAGTTTTTATAGGGGAAGCATGACCTCTGGCGGTCGATTTAGCAGTATTTGTATCTATGAAATATATTTTTAAATAAACTAATATTTTAATATAACATTTTAAATACCTTTATATAACATTTCCCTCCTGTGAAAAGTATAATATGGGCAGAGAGAAAAGTGAAAAAAATATATAGTTAAAAAAAAAAGATAAAATGATGATAAAAAGAATAAAGTGAGAGGTGATATTCCATGATCATATTGGCTTGTTGTGAGCCAATAGATTGGATAAGATATGAGAAAAATGATATGTGCAATAATTATAAAATGTTCTCTGATAGTGGAAATGTGGCAAAGAGAAAAAAATAAATTGGTGTTCCATCATCGTATTGGCTTATGGTGAACCATTAGATAGGGAAGATAAATGAGAAAATTGACACATTAAAAGAATGAAGAAATAAAATAAAATGCATGATTATTAAAAAGTGAGAAATTAAAGGGTGATATTCCATGATCATATTGGCTTGCTGTGAGCCAATAGATCGGAAAAGACATGAGAAAGTTGGCACATATATGACATTAAAAATGAGGAAGGAAAAATAAAATGCATGGAAATTACAGAAGTGAAATTAAAAGATGGTTTTCCATAATCATATTGCTTTGTTATTAACCAATAGATTGGAAATAGACACAAGTAAAAATGCACATATATAATATTAAAAATGAGGAAAGAAAAATAAAATGCATGCATTATTAAAATGTATATGAATACAAAATATTAATATGATAGCATTGAAAAAACATTGGATGATTATAAGAAAAAAGAGCATTTGTGAAAAAGCAATTAAAGGCAAGGGTAATATTATGTAAAAAAGGAAAAATGTAAAAACAAGGAATGACATGTAAAGATAAATTAATTAATGGTAAGAATAGTGAATGGGCATTTAAAAAAAAAATAAGGTGGATAATTATAAGAGGTAAAATTTACATAGTTGGTCTCGCCAAATTTACATATTAGTTAGGTACGCTTTGAAATATAATTACATATGAAATAAGCAATGGGGGTAAAAATGCAAATTTTCAAAATAATAACATTAAGTAATGAAATTGATTAAGAAAAATATCAAAATATTAAAAGTTTGGGAATTTCAGATATAAGATAGAAATGTGAAGCTATAAGGTATTGTTGTCATTAACGAAAAAATATAGTGGGAATATGATTAACAATGTTATAGTTTAATAAAATATTGAAGATGTGAGAAACCAGTAATATTTTGTTGTTGTTTTCTTGATCGACTGTTTTGCATATGGTGTTAATGGTTCAACTTAATTGTAAATATTTAATGGTGAAGTATGGAAATAGATATTTTGGGAACTAATTATACAAAGAAAAATAAGGTTTACGAGGATTAAAGGGTGTGATGGTATTAAAATGGCAAAAAGAGCTATGGAAAATTTGATATTTAAAAATGATTTGACAAAAAGGAATATATCTCTAAATATGCGATTGAAAACTATTGCAAATAATGGGTGATAAAGTTAAAATTAGATAAATAAGTAAGAGGTAGATACAAAGTACCTTGAAAAGGAGGATGGGCTGGATTTGAAGACTTCGGGAGATGGCTGGTGTTGGACGGAAGATGTAATGGCTGGAGATGGGAGAAGGCTGCCCGGAAATTCTTGAGACGGAGATGGCTACGTTTGCTTGTGGAGAAGGCTATGTTTGCTTGTGGAGATAACTATGTTTGCTCGAATTGGGCTATTGTTGATTGTATAAAATTTGCATATTAGTTTTGCTTTTGTAATTTTGTTCGCACAAGTTTCAGATATCCTGTCGACTTATTGTTATATAAAGAAAGAATATTTGATTTTCTGCTGAATTTTTGATCATCTTGAAGAATATGCTATGGAGTTTCTCATTGGTTCTTTTCAGTGCTAAATGGTATTGGTGATGCAGTCGTGGCAAGAATTTTGAAAGTAAAATAATAAAAATAGTAAAGATTATAAATTGCTTTAATTGAGCTTTATGATTATATAATAAACATAATTTGGTAAAAGCACTGCTTGGCTTAAGGCGAGTAGAATAAGGAAAACAAAAGATTATTTACATGGCTTAAGGCGTAAGAATTTAAAAAATGAAAAACTTAATTACATAATGTACAAAAGGTTTTAGCCGGCCAACGGGGAAGAACAACAACAATTTTTTATAGGTAAAGCATGACCTATGGCGGTCGATTTAACAGTATTTGTATCTATGAAATATATTTTTAAATAAACTAATATTTTAATATAACATTTTAAATACCTTTATATAACATATATATATATATATATATATATATATATATATATATATATATATATATATGGTAATTTAAACCAACAACCCTATATTGTATAATATTTATAACAAGATTGTCATGTTGTATATAGAAATACATCTATAAATAATTATACGCATGATTGACATGTGTCATTGCATCACCATATGTAATGTACTTTGTACAAACTGAGGATAAAGAAATAAAACTATTATAAGTATTGGAATCCCTTTCAATAAACTAAGCAAAAATACGAGAATCACGGGACGAGTGTCTTTTGTACGAAGATTTATTTTGAATCGCTCAAGCTTTCGGGCTGACCGGCCCTTCTACAGGAGACAAGTGAACATATGGCACATCGGGTACTATATAGTGATGGGACTATTTACATATTCGAAATTTTTTTAAAATTTTTATAAACTTTTATAGGGATTTTGCATATCTAAGCAATGTTGGGAGGAATAATTAGCATAATAGTAAATTATGGACAGAAGAAATGACATGTATGATAATAGATATTGAATATAGTAGAGCCTGTAATATCTTCTACTGTCTATGAGAGAGGAGGGGGAGGGGGGAATCCGCACAGATGGAGGATACAAGGCTATGGGAACAGGGATTGGTAGGATTCAGGGAGGTCGATATGTCTATTGATGGCATGGAAGCCCTGGGAAACGAGAGCTTCCAAGGTGAGGCGCTGCTGCTTGTTGTATATGCGGCTATAGTGCAAAGATGGATTGGCCAGGTCGAAAGAGTGGTTGGCGGTTCGGATATGTTGGTATATAGCTGATTTCTCATCTTGTCTGGAGATGTTTTTCTGTGTTCCTCGAGTCTTGTCCCTACGCTCCTGACCGTCTCACCAACGTAGACAACATCGCAGTCAGCGCAGGGAATGGAGTATGTAATAGATTATAAGCTGAGTTGAAGCAAGATTGAGAAGTTGAAAAACGTCTAAAATTGAGTGAGAAATCCAACAACCCTAAAGAGGAATTTGGCAAGTCGTTGCCATCAAGGTCAAAGGGTGCAGAATAGTGCAGACGCCCCCACGCCCTTTGGACCTGTTCAAAGTTCAAATTCTCGCATGTCTCCCTCCTCGGAAAAAGGTATATAAAACCTCGGTTTTAGCCTAACTTAGTCACTTCACCATCGGCGCGTGCCCTTGTCGGTTGTAGCCAGGTCCACCTCATCGACCATGTAAAACAGTAAGAACTCTTATCTCCATCTTGCTCTTAGCTCGACTCCTATCTGTTCACGGAACTTTCCTACTACAACTGTGTCTTTTTTTAGTGTGTGGACATTCCCAAGCTCTCCACTCTGCCTCGACCACGACTGCCTGTACTCTGTGAAAACTGTTAAAGGTCTTCCAAAGTGCAGAGAGGTACTGGAAAACTGTTCACGCCCTGACTATCCCTCTCGGTTACTACAGGTTTGACCCTCGGTTACCACAGCTATAGCGAGAGTCGACAGGATACCTCATCACATATAAGTCGACAGGACCTTATCACATATAAAGTCGACAGGATGGCCACAACGAAGAGGTAAGAAGCCTGTCCAGATAGAAGCGAAAAAGAGCAAAGATGGAGGAACAAGCCCGCCAGTCCAACGAAACGACCGAGCAATCACTCCCCACCAAGAGACTATATTTCAGGAGCAAGATGTCAACAGCCCAACGACACAGCCAAAAATCCCGCAAAATAAGCCGGTGAGAAGTTCCCACCTTCGACTTTACAACGCAACCACCTTCCAGGCGACATTCCGCCGTCACCAAACAGAAGTCACAAGCTTCTACAAGCTCTACTTGGAGCGTCTTCCGCGTCATCAGGATGACAACTAATGACCAAGTCTCCTGACTGAACAATCCTCAAAACTGTAAGTTTTAAAAACCTACCTAACTTTCTCCTCATGCTCATACCGTGATTCTCCATAAATATAATGTTTATTTTTATTGTAATTATTTTAAAATCAATTTTTACCATTTTTATATCATTTTAATTCAAATTTTAAAAATTGCACACCCTCATTTATCAAATTTTACTTTATTTTAAGCAAATCATAAATTTTAAGTCATTATTTCAATTTTACATAAAAAAATCATATTTTTTTAATTACTCGTATCATAATTATAAACTTATTTGATGTGTTTTCTCAATACCTTATTTTTATACCAAAACACCAATTTCTTAATCATTTACTCAAAACTTTGCAAAAATCATTGTTATGTTCACTATTTGATGTAAACGCCGCATTCAAATTATAAGTCACTTTCACGCCATTGTCCCTTTACAGGGATAATTTTCGCACTACCATAATCAACGATTTTAAAAATATATTCAAATTTTAATAAATATAGGTGAAACGCATTTTTTTTTAAATTGCAAAAATCGAAAGATACAATATTTTCAAAATCACAACTAGAAAATAACTGTCCTTCCCCAAAACAAGTTAAAAATCCAACACAGTTTCACTCCTTCGTCCTTTCCTTTTACATGCTGATTATTAATCATCCACACATCTATCTCGACAAACTACAACACACTCCCCATCACTTTCTCAAATTGGCCACCATCTATTAGCACGCGACTTAGCAACAAATCAATCTCGAGCCACACAAGCTCCATATCGTCGCCACTAAACGTGCAACATCCACTAACAACCAAAATATCTCGATGTGATTTGTACAACCACCACCAATGACTAGTAAATTTGTTATTCATGGTGAAACAAATTAGAAGCTGTACCAAAAACAAAGACCTCACGTGACATCTTTCCATTCAATTCACTCACTCGTGTCACACACCGCATCACAGCAATTTTTCTCACTTAACAGGCCACAAAGAGGCCTCATGCCTGTGACACATCTCATCCCAGAGCGTGTCCACGTCGAAAGTCGCACTTTTACTCACATCTAAACCTGACATCATTGAATAATATTTTACTAAGTCCGCAACAACGTCGAAACACAACACTTACGAGAACCTTTTAAATAAAATAAAACTACTTAAAAATATGTGAAATGGAATTGGACCCAGATTGTCAACAAGCTTTCATCACTCTCAAATAGAGTATAACCAGTAAACCAGTACTACACTTGTATCAAGTCGGTTTACCATGCCGCCTTTATTGCGACGCAACCCAAGGGATCGCAGGCATACTCAAACAGGTACATTCAAACCCTCAAAACCGTACTACAACAAGGATTTCCAAAACGTCTGTTATCTGACAGAGCGCCCGCTTTTACCTAAAAAAAATCCGTAAATTTCTAATAACACTTGGTATACAACCCCTACTCACCACAAGCAATAACCCACAAGCAAATGGTTTAATAGAACGCTTAAATGCGACCATTACAGGCAAGCTCAGACTAGCTTATCTAGAAAATCCAAAAGCTGCCTGGACTCAACTAGTTAAGCGCATCACTCAAACGTATAATAACACACCCCATTCTGTCACAAGTTTTCCACCCACCTACTTAATGTTCAATTTTTTCACCCCAGATATAATAACACATCTTAATCCATACCCCGAAATTAATATAGCTAGATAGATAGCACGCTCTCGTACCCAAAATAAGCATAAAAAAGATAAAGAAACATTTGATAAACATCACAGAACACCACATTTCGAAGTGAATGATCTTGTTTGATAAAAATTATAGACATCCCGACACAGGTAAATTAGCACCATATTTTACTGGACCATATACAATAATTGAAATAATCTCACCCAATGTTTTTCCAATAGATCGCCTCAATCAACTCCTCAAGAGACAGTGACACCATACATGTCAATAAATTAAAAACCCACAGCGAATATTTCTAGATGTATATCTCAGTGAATTCAATCATTTGACTCCAGATATCTTTGAGACGCAACTATTCCGAATTATACCGCCTACAATCTCCCAGCCATTCCTACATTTAAATCCAAATATATTTAACATCGATCGTTTTAAAACAAACCTCGAATAGCGACCAGAAAATTTTCCGTTAAATTCACAAACCTATTCTATCTACATACGCTACACCAACCCATTTGGATCTGTATTGCCTACTTACTTACTCTCTTTCACACAATATAAAGATTTCTTTGAACCTACTAGATCCAAACTAGAAGAGAAAGAATTCAAAGCACGTGCGCTATAGACAAGCCCCATATTTCCCCCTTCAAAAATAATACACATCTCCGCTTACAAAGCTGTCATCTAAATATCCGCTATCAGAATGACCGCCATGTGTAACATGTTTTTCACATCAACCATTTATCGAGCATTTCACAAATTCCCAGACAGAGAGTCATAAAAATGGACGCCGCTAGTTGACATATCAAAGGCTCCAGTGACGATAGACTAAATATCTCGAGACCATTCCCGCGTCAATAAATCCATTGCCACTCTTCCCCCTAACTGGCCTTCAGTCCTATATTTCCAATGTCCCGCATTCCCTTTTTTCCCACACTTTTTACTACATTAGCAGTCGATATCTAAACCTAATTTTTAAAACATTTAGATATTAGAATTTGAACAAGACCTACCTTAAATTGATCATTTTGATATTTTAATCCTGTGTGAATCTCTATTTTTTTCTACATATCAAACATTTACATGTAAAATTGAGATCACAATACACAACATTTTAGTCCAAGCAATAAATTGCGCTTCTCAATTTTCGATTTATAAAACCTACACACCAAATTTGTAACTTCTTTCTAG
Organism: Cordylochernes scorpioides; assembly: GCA_030710605.1. Lineage (NCBI taxonomy): Eukaryota > Metazoa > Arthropoda > Arachnida > Pseudoscorpiones > Chernetidae > Cordylochernes > Cordylochernes scorpioides. The sequence goes on from CP092868.1 coordinate 76,358,564, forward strand.
AAGAAATATTTTTGTCCCATTCCTCTACCAAACCTTCATCTAATCATTGTAATAATATTTAATTATATTCTATTTTTGTATAATATATATATATATTTCATTTTTTATTTTTTACCTTTCAATTATATAATCTCTGGTTTTTAATCCAATATTATTTTGTAAAAAAAAAAATCAATTTTACTTTTTTTTTCATAATATTATTTTAGTATTACAAAACATTTATTTGTTGTCAAAATACAGTTTAATTCTTCATTATTATTGCTTATATATTTTGATTGTTTGATTTTGTGCACTTAAACTTTATTCGACCGCGATGACATTTGTTTAATTCTTCTCAATGTATAATTTTCTTACAACATAAACCTTAGATTATTAAAACATTGGATCAGTAAACATTAAACATGAAACAAGTTCCAGTTACTAGATCATCAACATAAAAATCTGTCAATGCTATTTTGCTAGCTTTTGGAAAGTTACTCTGCTCATCCAAAGCCAACTGTTTGATGATACGAGTGGCCAAAAATGGTGCACAACTAGTCCCATAAGTGACAGTTTCTAGCCGATAGTCCCTTATTTATCATGAGCATCATTCCGCCATACAATTCTTTGGAATTCCGAGTCTTTTTATGATATTCTAATTTGCCTATACATCTTGGCGATATCAGCATTTATAGCAACAGGATGAATTCTGAATCTCAGAATGATGTGAAACAAATCCTGTTGAATTTCGGGCCCTGGAATTAAAGCATCATTCAAGGACAAACCTGAATCAGTCTTTGCTGATGCATCAAATACTACTCGCAATTTGGTGGTGCAAATTTTTTCCTTTATTACAGGATGATGAGGCAGAAAGTACCTTCCCTTAATGATATCTTCCTTTGGTACTAAGCTCATATGTCCCAATTCAAGATATTCCTTAATGAAGCTTTTATATTGGTCATACACTTCAGGTCGTGGAATCAAAGATCTTTCCAAAGAACAAAGTCTTTTGATCGCATTGGATCTTGAATCTCCTAATTGGCAGTCATTCCGAAATGGAGTTGTACAACATATCTGCCTGTGGAATCCCTTCCATGTTTTTCCACAAAATGGATTTCACTTTCATTTTCATCCTTAGATATAGAAGTCACATCAGGAATGGATTCCAATTTACAAATTTTTCGACTATATTTAGGGTTTCCAGGCATGCATGATGTGACTGAATGATATTCCTAATACTTCTCCTACTACCCTTAGAGGAAACTCTTCCAGAAAGGAGCCATCCTAATTTAGAAGAAGTAGCAGTTAGGTGTTCTTCTTCGCCGATAACGGACTCGCCAGTGAACAGGGTCATAGCTAACTCTGCACCAATTAATATGTCGAAGGGAGCAGAAATATTATAATCTGGATCAGCCAGAGGCATGGTTTTGAGATGCGCCAAGTTTGACTTTGGACATGTAAGAGTTGGCAAATTATTTGTCAACTTATCCAACACCAAGGCGCTACCTTGAAAAGTTCATCGGATTTGAAATGTGGCGTAAATTCAAACTCCACAAGTCCATAAGAGTGAATGGCAAAATGTCCCGAAATTCCCGATATTTACGAGTGTAAGGTAACATATTCAAGTCCTAGTCTTTTTCTACATTGTCCTGATATAAAGTTCGCCTGAGACCCTGAGTCTATCAAGGCTCTACATGTCTGAGGCACACCATTGCTATCCTTGATTTTAATCCTAGCGGTTGTAAGCATGACATTTGAAAAATATTTCTCATTACTTAAAAGACAAGTTGTATTTTTGATGTCTTTTCCACACTCAAATTTCCCTTCATCAACTTCTTGAACCTTGGTTTCTTGGTGAATCAAAGTGTGGTGTCTTTTCTTGCAAATTTGACAAATGTTTTTGCAATAACAATTCTTTGCTAAATGGTTTGGTTTTAAACATCTGAAACACAATTTAGCCGAACTAACAAAATTCACTCTCTCTGACTCTGGTAATTTAGAAAATAAATTACAGCTTGAAAGAGCATGTGCACCTTCCCATTTAAGACATTTATTATATATGAATTATAAACATTCACCTTTTGTAATTCCTTTTTCATTGAATGTTTCTCCACATTTGAATTTTTATTTGGTAAATTCTGCAAGCTTTTTGCGTGAATTTCCAAAAATTCCATTAAATCCTTAATTGAAGGCACAACTCTAGGGTTGTTCTGCAATTCCCAATGTTTTCTTGTGGTTTTATCAAGCTTATCTTGTATGATATTGACGAAAAATACCTCAGATAAATTATCGATTTTTAACTCAATACCTTCACTGTTCTTACTATTTCGTTGCAACTATCTATAAGTTTAAACATTGAATTATGGTTGTCATCGGCTAATTTTGGTAATCTTAATGCATTATCTATTTGGGTGAAAATTAGATCCTTTGGGTTATCATATATTTTTAATAAAGTTTGCCAAACCTCAACATGATTATCGGCCGTAATTGGAAATGCGTTGACCAGTCTTAGGGCTTCGCCTCTCAGTTGGCCTTTCAAATATTGTAACTTTTCAATATCAGGTATTTGTGAGTTAGAACCAATTGCAGAAAAAAATAGATCTTTAAAGAAGGCCATGATTCTAATCTGCCATTGAAAGTTGGCAACTCAAGTTTAGGCATTTTAACATGTAAATTAACTTCTTTTTTTTTTCAGATGGTTCTTGCCCATTATGCTTTAAATCTAATTCACACTTTAATCTTATACACTTATCTATACAAATTTCCACTTCGTCAATCAAATCATCCTCAAGTTGCTGCAAGAAAACATCACTCATTTTCATCAAATCATTATTTGCATAATCTGGTTTGCATTTCGTTGCATTAATATCTACCATAGACACAATGGATTCGATATTTTCCTCTATGCCTCTTATAGTTTTTTTATCCTTTTTATTTTTTTAATTAAAGTTTCTACATCCATAATTGCTATTAAATTCTCTTCCCAAATACTTTTAGTTGAAATATATGGTTACAAAATACTTATAAGTTGCCCTTTTTTTTCGATCAATTTTAACTTAAATTTTACTTACGTTCAATTCGGCTCGAGGGACCAATGTTTAATTCTTCTCAATGTATAATTTTATTACAACATAAACCTTAGATTATTAAAACATTGGATCAGTAAACATGAGGGCAACCATTTCGTTATTTTACATTACTTTATTTTTCACATAACATTTTTGTAAAACAAAGGTGATGATGATAAATTCAATGAATATTTACACAATCATAGAAAAATTAAATTAAACCTTTATATAAACATAAATATTCTAACTAAATTAAACAACATTTCTATATTTTTATTCATTTTATATATATTTGTTTTTATACCTTATATAATATGAACACGTTTATGATTAACTTCCGGGCATATTTCTCTAACCACTTCAGTGCACTTCACACTACAATCTACTTCTCCGCCATTGCTTCACATTAAGGTAGAAAAACGACAGTACTGCTTGACACTTTTTTTTAATTTCGTAATTTCAACAAACTCTTTGAACACAGTTCCACAGATTTACAAGTTCCAACTTCTGGCTTGAACACGTTTCAAAAGTTTATTTCAATCATTCACAGAGCATAATCACCAACGCATGCACAAAGCGTTCACAACTCTCAATTTTTTTAGCTCTAGCGGACCACAATCAACCTTTGATTTCAAGTTGCCCTTTTTTTATTATTTTAATAAATTTTAACTTGACTTTTACTTACGTTCAATCCGGCTCGAGGGGCCAATGTATAATATTCATACAACATAAACCTTAGATTATTAAAACATTGGATCAGTAAACATGAGGGCAACCACTTTGTTCAATTACATTACTTTATTTTTCATAAAACATTTTTGTAAACAAAAAAAGGTGATGATGATAAATTCAATGAATATTTACACAATCATAAAAACATTATGTTAAACCTTTATATAAACATAAATGTTCTAACTAAATTAAACAAACATATTACTTCGAAAGCCTTTACCATATTGAGGACTGGAATAAACTCAAAGAAAACCTTATAACCGGATTCCAGAAACCAAAATTACACCATTGGTTGAGATGATGAAAATCATACAAGAAGAAAATGAAACAGTCACCCAATATTATCACCGAAAAATGCAGCTGATCAACAGTGTAGAATTAAACCTCACCTCCATAATAGAATTATTAAATGAGGGAATAAAGAAAAATATCAAACCATAGACTCCGTACAACCCTCAGAATGTTTATTAATGGCCACTAAAATAGAAACAAGTCTAGAAGAACCCCAACAACCCTCTACCAGTACAAGAGATAGGCAATTTACTCCAGTAAAATTTAACCCCAACTACTCCCAAGCTAAGAAATTCCAACCATTCTCAAGGACAGCAGCAGCAACTCACCACCGGCAAGAAACCCACAAAACCATAAAACTACCCCTATATCCCTGCAAGATATGTACTATAAACCAGATACCCAACCAGATGCATTTTCATAGGGACTGTCCAATTAAGAAGAATACTCCTCCAAAGCCCATAAACCCAGGTAGAACATTATTATTATTCTCTGTTCTTATAAATCAAATATCTTTACCCTGTGTACTTGATATCGCTTTAAAATACTTAAATTATATTATTATAAAATATTAGATAATTTCCCAAAAGACAAAATAGGTCAGGTAGAAGGATTTAGTTACCCATTATACAAAATATTAGTTAGGCTTAGCTTAGGTAAAATTACAAAGTATCAAGAAATGTTTTTGTGTGTGATACTCCAATAGAATATCTTATTTTAGGTTTACCAACATTTTATAAATTTAGATTACAAATAGATTTCTCAAAAAAACCTTATTTTTCAAAATTATAAATTCTAGTATTCCTTTAATCCAAAAACTGATAACCAAAGGTCATATGCTACTACCCTATGTATTCCAGACCCATACTATGTTAAAAATTCATCTCTTCTAAATATCAACCCATTGTGTAATTTCAATTATTTTGATATACCAAATACAAATGTTAAACTTATAAGTTCTACTTCAAATCTCATTATTGATTCTAACTCATATCATAATATGCTAATTTCATGCCCTATTGTCAATTATAATTCATATTTAGACCTTAGTAAAGTAGATATTAATCTAAAATTTCTCTAATCAAACAATTTCAGATATTTTGCATAAATATAAGAATGTTTTCTCTAAACACAATTTTGATATAGGATGCATAAGAACTAACCCAATTTGCATATCTCTTTTAGATAATATTCCCATAGCACAAAAGCCATATAGGACATATTTTTTCAATAATGCTGAAAAACAAAAACAAATAACTGAATTATTAAAATATGGTATTATTAGGCCTTCATCTAACCCCTAGAGTTCTCCTGCATTATTAGTGAATGAGAATTCTGATGCCTCAAATCACCCCACAAGACTCGGTTTAGATTATAGGAAACTTAATCAAAAAACAGTTCCAGAACATACCCCAATTCCACTCATAGAACAAATTATAGATAGGTTATCACAGTCAAAATTATATACTATTCTAGATGTTAAAAATGCATATTGGCATATACCCATAGATTAAAAAAGATAAATATAAAACTTTATTTGTAACACAATTAGGTTGTTATGAATGGAATAGACTTCCATATGGTTTAAGAAATGCACCCTCACAATTTGAAATAATTATGAAATCAATTTTCACTAAACATAACATACAGAATGCTTCAAATTATTTTGATGATATTATTATACACTCCAAAACTTATTAAGAACACATTAAACATTTAGAAGACATATTAAACATATTTGAACAAGAAAATATAAAACTCAATCTCAATAAATGTAAATTTTTACAAAAAGAAATAATTTTTTAGGATACACAATTAACACAAATATTGAAGCAATTTCAAAATTAAATACACCATACAATATTAAAACATTACAAAGAATTTTAGGTACAATTAATATAAATAATAAATTTATTCCCAATTGTGCACAAATTAGGGCACCATTAAATGAACTTTTGTTTAAAATGCTGCTTGGTTATGGAGTACAAAAATGAACAAGCATTCCAAACTCTCAAAAATGCACTAATTTCAAAACCTGTACTTTATATATGTGACCCATCAAAACCATGCCATTTAATCACAGATGCCTCAGGTCTAGGAGTAGCAGGAGTCATGAAACAACCTGATGAACAAGGCATTTTACACCCCATAGCTTATTATTCAAGAAAACTTCACCCATATGAGCAGAATTATACTGCTTCAGAAATTGAAACATTAGCAATAATTTATTCAGTACAAAGGTTTCATACATACCTACACAACATACATTTTACCTTGCACACAGATCACTCACCTTTAAAATGGATCAAAAATGTAAAAAACCCACATGGTAGATTATTTAGATGGTCTTTAATCCTATCTCAATATAACTTTGACATAAAACATATTAAAGGATTAAACAATATAGAAGCAGACATGTGTGTGTGTGCTGTCAAGAGTACCAGTATCATTTTACCTAACATATAATGAGTTAAAAGAACATCAAACAACAGAACAAATTAGCAATAGTAAATTTAAAATACAAAATTATATCTTTATAATTAATAGAAATGTTTTAAAAGAGCTTATGTACCACACACACTAAGACACAAATTATCAAACAAAGTACATACAAGGTTGGACATATTGGAACAACTCAAATGACTAAAATAATTTCTCTCTACTATTATTGGCCAAATATGACTAGGGATATTGCTAATTACACAAAGCATTGGTAAACTTGCCAGTTTAATAAATCTAGGGATAACATAATTGTTTATGGACCACTACAACAGATGCCAATAGCTACACACCCCAATCATATTTTTTCTTTAGACACAATGGGAGGCTTGCATAATTATGGGACAACTAGACACAGTATCCATATGATAGTAGATCATCACAGTAGATTCCTTTGGACCTTTCCTACGAAATCTGTATCCACTGATTCATATATAACTTGTTTAAAAAAATATTCCAAATTAACAAACCTGAAATATTAATAACTGACAGAAATGCAGCTTTTCTTAGCAATAAATTTAAACCAAATTTAGTAAAAAATAATGTTAAGCATCTACTCACCAGTGCCCATCACCCAGAAACAAATGCAAAAGTAGAAAGATTAAATTTCACTATCATAAATGGGTTATGATGTGAATATAATCATAATTAAAAAATTCCTTGGACAATATATATTCCTAATATTACTGAAAGTTATAATGATACAGTACATACCACAACAGGCTTTACACCTAAATTCGTATACTATGGAATACAACCACAGTATATAAGAACATGAAACACACAGAAACACGTACACCAATAGAAAAGGCAAAATATTAGCTATTGAAAGAACCATAAAATCCCATGAACACAGCAAACAGCTTTATGATATTAAACACCCAGAACCCATTTTTAAAGAAGGAGATCAGGTATTAGTAAAAATCTTTATTTATCCAAACACTGGTAAATTAACACAAAGATATATAGGCCCATTTAAAATTTTAAAACAACTTTCTCCAGTCATATATGAAATAAATAAACCAAATTTACCACAAAGAAAACAAACAGAAATTATGCACTCTAATAAACTTAAATTATTTTACCCAGAATCAGAATATTTACTTCAAAATAGCACTAATTTAGAAAATTACTTAATAGTAAACCAAAATTCTAACACAAAGTTAATAGATATTGATGATAAACCATGTTTTTTACAGGAAGGCCATATTTTGGATATGGACAATAAAGAACAAATATCAACCCCAATTATTTTGCCTACACACATAACTTAATGTCACTTCAAATATCTCTCTATAATCATTTAATTACTCATCCATTATTGAAAAATACACACACACACACTTTTATATATTATTTCACATACATTTAAATGTTAATATTTTAGAAACAACTCATTTAAAATTATTTTTGTGTAAAAATAAACATTTCTACTGCCATTTAATATTTTGAAATACAACAAGCATAATGACATAATTACTCATATTTTAAATACCTTTTTTGGCGTCATATACATTTTATATCATCTATCATTATTATTTCTTGTATATAGTTTTATTTTAATTTCATAATTATATAAATTATTTATAAACAAACTTTCTTTTGTTTATTTTGAAAAAATATGACATTGATTTTTATTGTTTAACTAGCGGATGTACCCGGCTTTGCCCGGGTTTTACCCGAGTAAAGGTTTGTCTAACGAACATTTGTTAAAACAATTCTCTATAAACTTATAAAAAAATAATAGATATACAGTAAAACCCCTCTATAGTGAACCCCAATGGGACAGAGCTTTTGGTTCACTATAGCCACGGTTCACTATAGCCACGGTTTGGCTATCTTTTTTTACTTTTAAAAATTTTTAGATCGTATAATTTAAGGACAGCCATACACATTGGAAGAGACTGCCTCTTTATAGTGGTCACTTTGTTTTAATTCCATTAATTGACCTATTTCCTTACATTAATACTGAATAATAAAATAAATTATTTGATGATAGGTTCTTTTTATCATTAACATACATGTACATCTATGTCTAATTTCAAAATCAAGACAAATCCTAGGCAAAGATTTATTAAATATATATTCAAAAAGATATAAAATGATTTTAAAACATCTTTATCACATTATATAATACAATGTTTACTTGGAAAAAGGCTCTAATACCTTTTTGCTTCAAGCATTGAACTTTTCAAATAAAGTTAATGTTTTTTTCTTCTATTTCATGTTTCCCTATATTCTTCTTAAGTCTAGAATTCCATTTGTTTTAAACGTGTCATGCAAAATATTGATGGCCTTAAATCGCCAGAGTTCATGGCATAAAAAATAAATTTGTTTGAATCACAGGCCCGTTTATTTGGTCTTTTTTTATATATATACTAGCCGAATGACCCGGGCAACGCCCGGGTTTTACCCTATTAAATGTACCCTATTCAAATACTATTCGTTACAATTATAAATTGGCGCCGTGGATGTCACTCTTGTGAAACGTACCGCTCCAAACTTTGTGTTTGAGAAGCGATATTTTTATAGAAAGATGATCTGGCTTTTGTTTTCTGCTCGAATGAATGTTTTTCTGTTAGAATTTTGTTCCTGCATACAAAATAATGAACTGGTTTCACCCGTGGTCTCTGCTTTTTGGAATTTTTCCCGTTATAATTTTGTATCTGATAATCAAACATGATACAGCAATATCATTGGGTGTTGTTCGTAATTTTTGCACGAATCATAATTAAAACCTTTTAAAAGTAAATTGCAAAGTCTATCACGCGAGTTTCGTGAGGCCAAAGTTCTTTCCCTGACATTCAGAATCCTGGCCGTATGTTCTTGTGGGGTTTCTGCCGCTCTCGAAGTACTGACCCTGTTTCTATTTTGCCGAAGCCTGTTCTCACGCTGTCCCACGGATTCCGCCGCTCTTGAGGTACTGGCCCTGTCTCTATCTTGTTGAAGCCTGTTCTCACGCTGTCCCACGGATTCCGCCGCTCTCGAAGTACTGGACCTTTCTCGATTAATCCTAAGACGATGCTCACGTTGCACAGCAGTCTCAGCACTTCGCACATTTCTTTTTTTACTCACTTCTGGTAGGACTTTTCCAATAGGTTTGCGTTTCTTGGGAGGCATCTCAGATCTCTAAAAGCTAAACAAAAGAAAAGAGTATAAAACAGTTATAAAAATAGGCAAAGTAGAGAAAAAATATGTTATTTAAAAGCTAAACAAAAGTAAAGAGTATAAAGCAGCCAATGGGCGCGCGCTGCCGTCAGATCCCCACGCGTTTTAGAGGGCGCTCTTTGTGAGCTAAGTTGAATAATTTGAATATATAGTTTTAATAATTGATTTATATATTTTTCAAAATAGCCTATCGTCTTCCCCGTATTCGTTTACCTATGTATGGAAATTTTGGTTTGAATTAGTGAACTACTGCGAATTTGTATACCGGACATACAGACATACAAACATTCATTTTTATATATATAGATATAGCCCTAACACGTACGATCGCGGCAAAAGTTGAGGTTGATTCCTCTTTGTAAACAATATTTTAATTGCCTTCTATTTTATATTATAAAATAAAATATATATTATATTATATTATGATAGATAAGTTATATTTTCTTATTTTAACATGTCCTTTAATTTTGCCTGTGTAGTTTCACTTTGAAAAGTTTTGAAAATGGCCCTTTTTTTAAGTAAAAACGTTTTTGTTTTTAGAATGCCTTTGTTTTCTTTATTTTGGAAGCCATTTGCATTTTTTCTATCTCAAATTTGATGGTTGCAAAGATATTCTATTTAATAAAAAGTAAAATGTGTAAAAATGTGTACAACATACAGCATAAATAGAATGTAAATTAAAACAAAAAATGCCGCTAAATTTATTGTTTTGAAATCGCGCTCGCGAGTTGAAACATGATCAAAATATATATATGTCGTTTAAGGTATATCTTTGAATAATTATAAATTTAAAACTCTATATTTGTATATAAGAAATAATAGACGCGACAAAAAGAAACGCAGCCATTTTCCCTTTGTTTTTTTCCAACTTCCTTTGTTCTCCACTTCTCCCTCTTACCCCCTCGGGTCGTTGGTCAAAAAATTATATACAAGCATTGGCTATTTACTCTTTGATTATAGATATTAAAATATATGGATATTGAAATATATGAATATTAAAATAAAAATGTGTTGACTATTTACAAGTAGTGTGGGAATTATATTGCAGTGAACCTGTGGGGGTGTGCGCAAGATGAAATTCGTAGCTGCACAGTCTAGATAAAATTTTTAATTTTCTCTGAATTGAAAATATCCTAACGAGGTTATGATATGCTATTGATATTTTAAACTGTTATTTAGTACATCTTTATTCTCTAATAAGTCGATAGGATTCGAACAGTGCGGGGTTAAAAAGCTAAGACTACGGATGGTAGATCTCTCGGCCACTATTGCTCACTTTGAAAATGTTCATATCTTTCTTCATCCTACGTTCCCTATTCTTCCTATCGTTGGCCACAAGTTGGCTAGACCTATGTTCCAACCTGGAAGTCTGAATAACGTTGTCTGTGTACTTGTTTCTATGATATACTCGTACATTGAGTTTACGACTCACTCAATGGAAGTACATGGGTCAAAGCACTACAACCAAAATGTTCTTCTTTTTTTTCAAAAAGGATGATCTCTAATTCGAACTAACATTTGAAGTGCTCATCTTATCATATCGCCTCATATAGTCCAACATTACATTTATATACAAATTTATATATTCCACTATTCTAACGGTCCATTTTATCAAGAAAATTTTATAAGAGATATGTAGGTTTGTTTGTATGGGTAGAGGCAAGATATAAAACAATAAGGAAGAAGGTATATACAAGATGCTAAATGAGTATAAAGAATCCAAAATATTATTGTGGTAATTAAAAACAATGGAAATTTTTTAATTCTAAATATAACAGGTTTATACAAAAATGTACACAGAGTGATAACATTATTTATTAACGAGTCTTTATTTAAATAATGTGAAAATTCTCTGGTCGCCAAGGTTGTTGGTATAAAGACATCGGCATTTGGATTAAGTTTACTGTGTAAATTTTCTTTGGTAGCACCCAAATTACTTTCCACCATATTATCGAATGGATTGATTTTAGGGTCTAAGACCAATGTACTGGATTTAGTGGGCTTTACTATTGATGAAAAAGTTGGTTTGGATGTTATTGGAAAATCAGGCTTATAAAATTTTTCATCTATGAAAATACTGTTGTCCAAATGGTTAAACGGTTGAAACCATTTCCTTGGTCTGGAGGAACCCGGATCACCCAAGATATCTGTAGTGAAGGGCCTATAAGGAAATAGAAAATAGTTTTGTCTAGGAGGAGAGTCGGGAAGGTCCGTAGGAGGTGTGATATGGGGAATATTTTCTACATATCTACGAAGTTTTTCTATATTTATAATTTCTGGCTGTAACTGTAAAGGTCTATTTGGTCTATTAATGCGCACTACCTGAGGTGATAGTATTTCCAAGATCTCATATGGGCCTGTATAGTTAGGTTCCAACTTTGGAGTATTCGGATGTCTATAAACTTTCCCCAATACTAGATCACCTGGTACAAAATCAATCTTTTTATGTTTTTGACCGTACATTAGTTTTTCGGCCTTATGCCTTGCTTGAGTCTTTTGTAATGCTATTCTTCTTGCTTCTGAGAGTTCGGGAAATGTCTGAACATGGTCGTTTAAATTGTTAGGGACTAT
>CP092868.1:76370971-76395495 GCA_030710605.1 Cordylochernes scorpioides
ATGTTGTAAATACTCATGGCACCTTAAGTAACAAAAAACTGAAAATAGTATACCTAACTTTCCCAAATATTTACCCTCGCTATTGTGTGTGTTTACTCTAAATTTATCCTTCCTTTGTACTCCTTATATATTTTTTTGTATTTTTATAATATTATATCAGTGTGTTAACACTACTCTCCCCTTTATCTTTATTTTTATTCTAGTAACTAATTTGTGCCCCAAATTATTTCCCTTTTAATAGGTTTGCTAGCTTTTCGCTCCATTTTATTTCACTCCCCTAATCCAACCTTTCTCACCGGGGGCACATTCTATCGTAATCTAAACAATGTGATATGTAAGTAATAAAGTATGACGTCTCTTCTAGTCGTCACAAAGTTACACCAGATTGCCACCGGACACCCGGGGGATCCAGAGAGGGACAAATAAGGAGCGTTGGTCCGGATGTTGACAGTTAGTTAGGTGACAGTGTATATTTTCGGACAGGGCCCGCTCAGTACTAGGTTCGTTGCCATCTCACAGCGGCCCTCGTTGCCACCGTTTTGGTTCCTCCCTGCCTCCGCGGCTTCATGCAGGACGCCGAGCATTCCTCACTTAATCCACAACTTTCCTCCGGTCCTGGTGCCACGTGAGATGTACTAGGAGAGCGTCTTTTGATCCCAAACTCTGTCCTTACTGTCCCGTGCGGACTTCCTACTCTGCACGTCTTGCCACTCAACCCCGACTGCTTCCAACTCACTTGTTGTCTTACCCGGGTTTACGACATATATATATATATATATATATATGTTATATAAAGAAAAAAGATTTGATTTTCTGCTTGATTTTTGATCATCTTGAAGAATATGCTATAGAGTTTCTTGTTGGTTCTTTTCAGTGCTAAATGGTATTGGTGATGCAGTCGTGGCAAGAATTTTGAAAGTAAAATAATAAAAATAGTAAAGCTTATAAATTGCTTTAATTGAGCTTTAGGATTATATAATAAACATAATTTGGTAAAAGCACTGCCTGGCTTAAGGCGAGTAGAATAAGGAAAACAAAATATTATTTACATGGCTTAAGGCGTAAGAATTTAAAAAATGAAAAACTTATTTACCTAATGTACAAAAGGTTTTAGCCGGCTATTATGTATCTAGTTTAAAATATTATGACGCAACGCTAGCCATTTTTGCATACTAATCATTTAATTAAAAACAAAGTATTTATACAGCAAATGATGATGATAAATAATCTCTATGAAAATATGAATATATAACAACTTCTCCCAACAACAAAAATTTACATTTCAAAAAACTTCGAAGGCCTTCTTAATCTTGAGGACCTTCTCAAAATAGGACCCGATGCTTCACCAGTAGGATCTATTTCCTGACCAGCTTGGGGGTCTTCAATTCTAGTTGACTCTTGTGGAGTTGACGATGTAGACGGAGTTGCTTCACTTTCTCCACAACCTCTGACTTGATCTAAATGCCGGTTTAAAATTTCTCCGTCATCTGTCTCTACCTTAATAGAAACAGGACCAGTTTTTTCTTGCACTACACCTGGTAGCCATCTGGGGCCATGGTACCCTCGTGTTGTAACTGCCTGTCCTTCATTTACTACTCTATGGGGTTTCCAATTTCTTATAAACCTGTCCTCTTGTCGTATCCTTCCCTCCGACACACTTTCAGGATGAAATTTATTTATGAGACTCTTCAGATTTCTGTTCATCAACAACTGTGCTGGGGATTTTTGCGTCATGCTGTTTATCGCTATTCTCATCGATAACAAAGATCTAGATAACCTAGTCGTCCAATTTCCCGAGCTGTTCTTTCTTAGCACATTTTTAAGAGTCTGAATAGCTCTCTCCACCTGCCCATTTGACGCTGCATGATAAGGCGCACACAAGATGTGCCTTACGCCATTTCTTTTTAAGAAAGTCTTGAAAGGTTCCGATGTGAAGGACGTACCATTATCCGAAACTATCACATCCGGCAACCCGTGAGTCGAGAATATTTCTTTTAGACTATTGATGGTAGTTTCAGTAGATGTTGTAGACACGATTTTAGCCTCAATCACTTAGAATAGGCATCTACTACAACCAGAAAAGGTTTTCCTTGAAAGGGACCCGCATGATCAATATGTAGTCTCGACCAAGGTCTTGATGGCCAAATCCAAAGATATACGTCAGTTTTTGGCGGATCGTGACTACACGACAAACAAACTGCACAACTGAATATCATCCGTTCAATCTATTTATCCATCCCGGGCCACCAGCATAATCCTCGAGCTAGCGCCTTTGTCCCCACAATGCCAATATGAGTATCATGTAACAGATTTAAAATATCTTTTCTTAATCTTTCAGGTATAATCACCTTGCTCCCCCACAATGAACAATTTTTATGAACTGATATTTCACTGGATTTGGAGACAAAATCTTTAAATTTATCATCAACTCTCCTTTCAGGCCACCCATTCATTGCCCAGAATTTAATCTTAGAAAGGATTGGATCTTTACTAGTTAGTTTTGCCACCTCTGAAGAATTAATTGCAGCATGCTCCGATTCTATAAAAAACACCTCTGAAGGGTTCGGAACTACACCTGGACATTCATTTAAAGGAAGTCTACTTAATGCATCGGCATTACAATTTACTTTTCCCGGTGTATACTCTATAGTAAAAGTATACGCAGCCAGAGTCAAACACCATCTCAACATGCGCGGCGACAGCACTTGAGGTATCGGCTTTTTTGGGTTGAATATTCCAACTAGGGGCTTATGATCAGTTAATATTTTAAATTTTCTCCCTAGAAGATACTGTGAAAATTCTGATACACCAAAAATAACCGCTAATGCCTCTTTATCAATTACTGCATATCTTCTCTCAGTTTTATTTAAAGTTCGGGAGGCAAACACAACTGGTCTTTCAATACCATGGTCTATTTGCGACAAAATGGCTCCAACACCATACTCCGACGCATCACAGTTGACCAAAATAGGCAGATCTTCATTAAAATGTGCTAAAATAGACTTAGAGCTGATCAAGTTTTTAACCTCTTCAAAAGATCTTTGATGTTCTTTATTCCATTTCCATGGATTATTACTGTCCAACAGTCTATGGAGAGGTTCAGCTACTGTGGCTTTATTATTCTAAAACCTCTCATAATAATTAAGAAGTCCAAGGAAAGACTTTAGCTCTTTTTCATTACATGGCGGTCTAGCGTCTTTAATAGCTCTTAGCTTTTCATCAGATGGATGAACTCCTCTATAGTCAATTTTTAGTCCTTAAAAAATCGATTTCAGACACGAAGAATTTGCATTTGTCTCTTTTAAGACGAAGTCCAGATTCTCTGAAGCGTAGCAGTAACTTTTCAGTTTTTCTTTTAAGATCATCACAATCTCTTCCTGAAATCAGGACATCATCTAAATATACTGAACTCCATCAATTCCACTCAGAAGAGTATCCATGAATCTCTGGAATGTTCTCACGGCTGAATTTAAGCCAAAAGGAAGACGCTTCACCTTATATAATCCTCTAGTTGTATTAATAGCGAGAATCTCTGCAGATGTTTCATCCAATTTCAACTGCTGATATGCTTGAGCCATATCCAACTTAGTAAACACTCTGCCACCTCTCAATCTATCCAAAAGTAGCGGAATTGTGGGCAGTGGGTATTTATCAGGATTGCTATACAAATTTACTGTAATTTTATAATCGTGGCATATTCTTATAGTGCCGTCATTCTTTAGGACCGTCACAATTGGTGATGCCCATTTGGTAAATTTAACCGGTTCAATAACCCCTTGCTCTTCCAGTGATTTTAATTTTTCATCTACTAGTACTCTCAGAGCAAATGGCACGGTTCTGGCCTTTAAAAATTTGGGTTCTGCATTCACAGGATGTCAATATGGATCAAATACATGTTTAAATACTTCTTCAAATTAAGAAGAAAAAGGATTTGTTTCGATATGATTAAAAATATTTATCTTCAGGCGGAACGCTTCAAACCACTGCCTTCCCAGAATGTTAGGACCCAGACCATCAACCACTAAGATTGGTAAACTTCTACTACCATGGGATAGTCTCGCTTTAACATAGAGTTTCCCAAGAATTTTTACTTGACTGGATGACCATGTATTTAGAAGTATCTCAGATTTTTTAAGTTGCGTCAATTTCCAATATTCAAGAAAAGTTTCTTTATTTAATAATGAGTATGCATTTCCCGAGTCAATTAACATGTGTACATCGTGGTTATCCAAATTTGCTGTTATATAATAAGGATTGCTTATCTCTTTCCTTCTCAGGCAACATAAAGTTGGATTACTATTAGCCCTATATAGGTTTTCAGATTTACCAATATTTGTTAAGCAAGCTTTTTGTACATGACCAATCTTGCCACATTTAAAACATTTAGCATTTCGGAATTTACATACATTTGGCATATGATTTACTTTACAACGTATGCAAATAATTATTTTATTATTAAATTTCTTGATTTCCTTAACATGAACTTTGCCCGATTTAAATTTAGGTGGTTCAGTTTTGCTAACTTTTTTCATCATATTTACTTCTGTAATTTTTTCTTGCAAAACATTGGCGTCTGCACTAGCCGATTCATCACATATAGCAATGTTTAAGGTCTTTTCAAAAGTTAAATTACTTTCAGATAATAATATTTTCACTATTGATTCGTTTCTCAATCCACACACCAGTCTATCTCTCAATCGATCTTCCAAATCCATAAATTCACAATCTTCACTCAACCTTCTTAGCTCTGCTACATAGGCACTAACTGATTCATCACCCTTATTTCTTTTATTGAACAAGAATCTTTGGACAATTATATTTGGCTTAGGACAAAATGACCCGTCAATAATTTAATTAAGTCATCATATTCCACGAAAGATAATTCTTTTGACAAGGCCAACGATCTTGCTATAGCATAAGTTTCAGCGCCTATTAGCGTAAGAAAAATAGCCTTTCGTCTTTCAAGATTTACAATATCGTTAGCCAGGAAGAAAAAATTGATTCTTTCCAAGTACACTATCCATTTATCTGGATTTCTAGGATCAAAAGATTCTATATTTCCAAAATTCGCCATTTTAAAAATAAAATTCAACTTACCTAAGCTTTAACTTAGTAACAAGAAAATATTTACTTCAGCTTTAACTTATTAAAAGATTTACCTTCGTCGCCAATTATTATGTATCTAGTTAAAAATATTATGACGCAACGCTAGCCATTTTTGCATACTAATCATTTTAATTAAAAACAAAGTATTTATACAGCAAATGATGATGATAAATAATCTCTATGAAAATATGAATATATAACACCGGCCAACGGGGAAGAACAACAACGAGTTTTTATAGGGGAAGCATGACCTCTGGCGGTCGATTTAGCAGTATTTGTATCTATTTTTAAATAAACTAATATTTTAATATAACATTTTAAATACCTTTATATAACATTTCCCTCCTGTGAAAAGTATAATATGGGCAGAGAGAAAAGTGAAAAAAATATATATAGTTAAAAAAAAAGATAAAATGATGATAAAGAGAATAAAGTGAGAGGTGATATTCCATGATCATATTGGCTTGTTGTGAGCCAATAGATTGGATAAGATATGAGAAAAATGATATGTGCAATAATTATAAAATGTTCTCTGATAGTGGAAATGTGGCAAAGAGAAAAAAATAAATTGGTGTTCCATCATCGTATTGGCTTATGGTGAACCATTATATAGGGAAGATAAATGAGAAAATTGACACATTAAAAGAATGAAGAAAGAAAATAAAATGCATGATTATTAAAAAGTGAGAAATTAAAGTGTGATATTCCATGATCATATTGGCTTGCTGTGAGCCAATAGATCGGAAAAGACATGAGAAAGTTGGCACATATATGACATTAAAAATGAGGAAGGAAAAATAAAATGCATGGAAATTACAGAAGTGAAATTAAAAGATGATTTTCCATAATCATATTGCTTTGTTATTAACCAATAGATTGGAAATAGACACAAGTAAAAATGCACATATATAATATTAAAAATGAGGAAAGAAAAATAAAATGCATGAATTATTAAAATGTATATGAATACAAAATATTAATATGATAGCATTGAAAAAACATTGGATGATTATAAGAAAAAAGAGCATTTGTGAAAAAGCAATTAAAGGCAAGGGTAATATTATGTAAAAAAGGAAAAATGTAAAAACAAGGAATGACATGTAAAGATAAATTAATTAATGGTAAGAATAGTGAATGGGCATTTAAAAAAAAATAAGGTGGATAATTATAAGAGGTAAAATTTACATAGTTGGTCTCGCCAAATTTACATATTAGTTAGGTACGCTTTGAAATATAATTACATATGAAATAAGCAATGGGGGTAAAAATGCAAATTTTCAAAATAATAACATTAAGTAATGAAATTGATTAAGAAAAATATCAAAATATTAAAGGTTTGGGAATTTCAGATATAAGATAGAAATGTGAAGCTATAAGGTATTGTTGTCATTAACGAAAAAATATAGTGGGAATATGATTAACAATGTTATAGTTTAATAAAATATTGAAGATGTGAGAAACCAGTAATATTTTGTTGTTGTTTTCTTGATCGACTGTTTTGCATATGGTGTTAATGGTTCAACTTAATTGTAAATATTTAATGGTGAAGTATGGAAATAGATATTTTGGGAACTAATTATACAAAGAAAAATAAGGTTTACGAGGATTAAAGGGTGTGATGGTATTAAAATGGCAAAAAGAGCTGTGGAAAATTTGATATTTAAAAATGATTTGACAAAAAGGAATATATCTCTAAATATGCGATTGAAAACTATTGCAAATAATGGGTGATAAAGTTAAAATTAGATAAATAAGTAAGAGGTAGATACAAAGTACCTTGAAAAGGAGGATGGGCTGGATTTGAAGACTTCGGGAGATTGCTGGTGTTGGACGGAAGATGTAATGGCTGGAGATGGGAGAAGGCTGCCCGGAAATTCTTGAGACGGAGATGGCTACGTTTGCTTGTGGAGAAGGCTATGTTTGCTTGTGGAGATAACTATGTTTGCTCGAATTGGGCTATTGTTGATTGTATAAAATTTGCATATTAGTTTTGCTTTTGTAATTTTGTTCGCACAAGTTTCAGATATCCTGTCGACTTATTGTTATATAAAGAAAGAATATTTGATTTTCTGCTGAATTTTTGATCATCTTGAAGAATATGCTATGGAGTTTCTCATTGGTTCTTTTCAGTGCTAAATGGTATTGGTGATGCAGTCGTGGCAAGAATTTTGAAAGTAAAATAATAAAAATAGTAAAGATTATAAATTGCTTTAATTGAGCTTTATGATTATATAATAAACATAATTTGGTAAAAGCACTGCTTGGCTTAAGGCGAGTAGAATAAGGAAAACAAAAGATTATTTACATGGCTTAAGGCGTAAGAATTTAAAAAATGAAAAACTTAATTACATAATGTACAAAAGGTTTTAGCCGGCCAACGGGGAAGAACAACAACAAGTTTTTATAGGGGAAGCATGACCTCTGGCGGTCGATTTAACAGTATTTGTATCTATGAAATATATTTTTAAATAAACTAATATTTTAATATAACATTTTAAATACCTTTATATAACATATATATATATATATATGGTAATTTAAACCAACAACCCTATATTGTATAATATTTATAACAAGATTGTCATGTTGTATATAGAAATACATCTATAAATAATTATACGCATGATTGACATGTGTCATTGCATCACCATATGTAATGTACTTTGTACAAACTGAGGATAAAGAAATAAAACTATTATAAGTATTGGAATCCCATTCAATAAAGTAAGCAAAAATACGAGAATCACGGGACGAGTGTCTTTTGTACGAAGATTTATTTTGAATCGCTCAAGCTTTCGGGCTGACCGGCCCTTCTACAGGAGACAAGTGAACATATGGCACATCGGGTACTATATAGTGATGGGACTATTTACATATTCGAAAATTTTTTAAAATTTTTATAAACTTTTATAGGGATTTTGCATATCTAAGCAATGTTGGGAGGAATAATTAGCATAATAGTAAATTATGGACAGAAGAAATTGACATGTATGATAATAGATATTGAATATAGTAGAGCCTGTAATATCTTCTACTGTCTATGAGAGAGGAGGGGGAGGGGGGAATCCGCACAGACGGAGGATACAAGGCTATGGGAACAGGAATTGGTAGGATTCAGGGAGGTCGATATGTCTATTGATGGCATGGAAGCCCTGGGAAACGAGAGCTTCCAAGGTGTGGCGCTGCTGCTTGTTGTATATGCGGCTATAGTGCAAAGATGGATTGGCCAGGTCGAAAGAGTGGTTGGCGGTTCGGATATGTTGGTATATAGCTGATTTCTCATCTTGTCTGGAGAGGTTTTTTCTGTGTTCCTCGAGTCTTGTCCCTACGCTCCTGCCCGTCTCACCAACGTAGACAACATCGCAGTCAGCGCAGGGAATGGAGTATGTAATAGATTATAAGCTGAGTTGAAGCAAGATTGAGAAGTTGAAAAACGTCTAAAATCGAGTGAGAAATCCAACAACCCTAAAGAGGAATTTGGCAAGTCGTTGCCATCAAGGTCAAAGGGTGCAGAATAGCGCAGACCCCCCCACGCCCTTTGGACCTGTTCAAAGTTCAAATTCTCGCATGTCTCCCTCCTCGGAAAAAGGTATATAAAACCTCGGTTTTAGCCGAACTTAGTCACTTCACCATCGGCGCGTGCCCTTGTCGGTTGTAGCCAGGTCCACCTCATCGACCATGTAAAACAGTAAGAACTCTTATCTCCATCTTGCTCTTAGCTCGACTCCTATCTGTTCACGGAACTTTCCTACTACAACTGTGTCTTTTTTTTAGTGTGTTGACATTCCCAAGCTTTCCACTCTGCCTCGACCACGACTGCCTGTACTCTGTGAAAACTGTTAAAGGTCTTCCAAAGTGCAGAGAGGTACTGGAAAACTGTTCACGCCCTGACTGTCCCTCTCGGTTACTACAGGTTTGACCCTCGGTTACCACAGCTATAGCGAGAGTCGACAGGATACCTCATCACAGATAAGTCGACAGGATCTTATCACATATAAAGTCGACAGGATGACCACAACGAAGAGGTAAGAAGCCTGTCCAGATAGAAGCGAAAAAGAGCAAAGATGGAGGAACAAGCCCGCCAGTCCAACGAAACGACCGAGCAATCACTCCCCACCAAGAGACTATATTTCAGGAGCAAGATGTCAACAGCCCAACGACACAGCCGAAAATCCCGCAAAATAAGCCGGTGAGAAGTTCCCACCTTCGACTTTACAACGCAACCACCTTCCAGGCGACATTCCGCCGTCACCAAACAGAAGTCACAAGCTTCTACAAGCTCTACTTGGAGCGTCTTCCGCGTCATCAGGATGACAACTAATGACCAAGTCTCCTGACTGAACAATCCTCAAAACTGTAAGTTTTAAAAACCTACCTAACTTTCTCCTCATGCTCATACCGTGATTCTCCATAAATATAATGTTTATTTTTATTGTAATTATTTTAAAATCAATTTTTACCATTTTTATATCATTTTAATTCAAATTTTAAATATTGCACACCCTCATTTATCAATTTTTACTTTATTTAAGCAAATTATAAATTTTAAGTCATTATTTCAATTTTACATAAAAAAAATCATATTTTTTTAATTACTCGTATCATAATTATAAACTTATTTGATGTGTTTTCTCAATACCTTATTTTTATACCAAAACACCAATTTCTCAATCATTTACTCAAAATTTTGCAAAAATCATTGTTATGTTCACTATTTGATGTAAACGCCGCATTCAAATTATAAGTCACTTTCACGCCATTGTCCCTTTTACAAGGATAATTTTCGCACTACCATAATCAACGATTTAAAAAATATATTCAAATTTTAATAAATATAGGTGAAACGCATTTTTTTTTAAATTGCAAAAATCGAAAGATACAATATTTTCAAAATCACAACTAGAAAATAACTGTCCTTCCCCAAAACAAGTTAAAAATCCAACACAGTTTCACTCCTTCGTCCTTTCCTTTTACATGCTGATTATTAATCATCCACACATCTATCTCGACAAACTACAACACACTCCCCATCACTTTCTCAAATTGGCCACCATCTATTAGCACGCGACTTAGCAACAAATCAATCTCGAGCCACACAAGCTCCATATCGTCGCCACTAAACGTGCAACATCCACTAACAACCAAAATATCTCGATGTGATTTGTACAACCACCACCAATGACTAGTAAATTTGTTATTCATGGTGAAACAAATTAGATGCTGTACCAAAAACAAAGACCTCACGTGACATCTTTCCATTCAATTCACTCACTCGTGTCACACACCGCATCACAGCAATTTTTCTCACTTAACAGGCCACAAAGACGCCTCATGCCTGTGACACATCTCATCCCAAAGCGTGTCCACGTCGAAAGTCGCACTTTTACTCACATCTAAACCTGACATCATTGAATAATATTTTTACTAAGTCCGCAACAACGTCGAAGCACAACACTTACGAGAACCTTTTAAATAAAATAAAACTACTTAAAAATATGTGAAATGGAATTGGACCCAGATTGTCAACAAGCTTTCATTACTCTTAAATAGAGTATAACCAGTAAACCAGTACTACACTTGTATCAAGTCGGTTTACCATGCCGCCTTTATTGCGACGCAACCCAAGGGATCGCAGGCATACTCAAACAGGCACATTCAAACCCTCAAAACCGTACTACAACAAGGATTTCCAAAACGTCTGTTATCTGACAGAGCGCCCGCTTTTACCTAAAAAAATCCGTAAATTTCTAATAACACATGGTATACAACCCCTACTCACCACAAGCAATAACCCACAAGCAAATTGTTTAATAGAACGCTTAAATGCGACCATTACAGGCAAGCTAGACTAGCTTATCTAGAAAATCCAAAAGCTGCCTGGACTCAACTAGTTAAGCGCATCACTCAAACGTATAATAACACACCCCATTCTGTCACAAGTTTTCCACCCACCTACTTAATGTTCAATTTTATCCCCCCAGATATAATAACACATCTTAATCCATACCCCGAAAATAATATAGCTAGATAGATAGCACGCTCTCGTACCCAAAATAAGCATAAAAAAGATAAATAAACATTTGATAAACATCACAGAACACCACATTTCGAAGTGAATAATCTTGTTTGGTAAAAATTATAGACATCCCGACACAGGTAAATTAGCACCATATTTTACTGGACCATATACAATAATTGAAATAATCTCACCCAATGTTGTTCCAATAGATCGCCTCAATCAACTCCTCAAGAGACAGTGACACCATACATGTCAATAAATTAAAAACCCACAGCGAATATTTCTAGATGTATATCTCAGTGAATTCAATCATTTGACTCCAGATATCTTTGAGACGAAACTATTCCGAATTATACCGCCTACAATCTCCCAGCCATTCCTACATTTAATTCCAAATATATTTAACATCGATCGTTTTAAAACAAACCTCGAATAGCGACCAGAAAATTTCCCGTTAAATTCACAAACCTATTCTATCTACATACGCTACACCAACCCATTTGGATCTGTATTACCTACTTACTTACTCTCTTTCACACAATATAAAGATTTCTTTGAACCTACCAGATCCAAACTAGAAGAGAAAGAATTCAAAGCACGTGCGCTATAGACAAGCCCCATATTTCCCCCTTCAAAAATAATACACATCGCCCCTTACAAAGCTGTCATCTAAATATCCGCTATCGGAATGACCGCCATGTGTAACATGTTTTTCACATCAACCATTTATCGAGCATTTCACAAATTCCCAGACAGAGAGTCATAAAAATGGACGCCGCTAGTTGACATATCAAAGGCTCCAGTGACGATAGACTAAATATCTCGAGACCATTCCCGCGTCAATAAATCCATTGCCACACTTCCCCCTAACTGGCCCCCAGTCCTATATTTCCAATGTCCCGCATTCCCTTTTTTCCCACACTTTTTACTACATTAGCAGTCGATATCTAAACCTAATTTTTAAAACATTCAGATATTAGAATTTGAACAAGACCTACCTTAAATTGATCATTTTGATATTTTGATCCTGTGTAAATCTCTAATTTTTTCAACATATCAAACATTTACATGTAAATTGAGATAACAATACACAACATTTTAGTAACCAATCCAAGCAATGAATTGCGCTTCTCAATTTTCGATTTATAAAACCTACACACCACATTTGTAACTTCTTTCTAGAAGAAATATTTTTGTCCCATTCCTCTACCAAACCTTCATCTAATCATCATAATAATATTTAATTATATTCTATTTTTGTATAAAATTTATTTCATTTTTTTATTTTTTACCTTTCAATTATATAATCTCTGGTTTTTAATCCAATATTATTTTGTAAAAAAAAAATCAATTTTACTTTTTTTTCATAATATTATTTTAGTATTACAAAACATTTATTTGTTGTCAAAATACAGTTTAATTCTTCATTATTATTGCTTTTATATATTGATTGTTTGATTTTGTCCACTTAAACTTTATTCGACCGCGATGACATTTGTTTAATTCTTCTCAATGTATAATTTTCTTACAACATAAACCTTAGATTATTGAAACATTGGATCAGTAAACATTAAACATGAAACTAGTTCCAGTTACTAGATCATCAACATAAAAATCTGTCAATGCTATTTTGCTAGCTTTTGGAAACTTACTCTGCTCATTCAAAGCCAACTGTTTGATGATACGAGTGGCCAAAAATGGTGCACAACTAGTCCCATAAGTGACAGTTTCTAGCCGATAGTCCCTTATTTATCATGAGCATCATTCCGCCATACAATTCTTTGGAATTCCGAGTCTTTTTGTGATATTCTAATTTGCCTATACATCTTGGCGATATCAGCATTTATAGCAACAGGATGAATTCTGAATCTCAGAATGAAGTGAAACAAATCCTGTTGAATTTTGGGCCCTGGAATTAAAGCATCATTCAAGGACAAACCTGAATCAGTCTTTGCTGATGCATCAAATACTACTCGCAATTTGGTGGTGCAACTTTTTTCCTTTATTACAGGATGATGAGGCAGAAAGTACCTTCCCTTAATGATATCTTCCTTTGGTACTAAGCTCATATGTCCCAATTCAAGATATTCCTTAATGAAGCTTTTATATTGGTCATACACTTCAGGTCGTGGAATCAAAGATCTTTCCAAAGAACAAAGTCTTTTGATCGCATTGGATCTTGAATCTCCTAATTGGCAGTCATTCCGAAATAGAGTTGTACAACATATCTGCCTGTGGAATCCCTTCCATGTGTTTCCACAAAATGGATTTCACTTTCATTTTCATCCTTAGATATAGAAGTCACATCAGGAATGGATTCCAATTTCCAAATTTTTCGACTATATTTAGGGTTTCCAGGCATGCATGATGTGACTAAATGATATTCCTAATACTTCTCCTACTACCCTTAGAGGAAACTCTTCCAGAAAGGAGCCATCCTAATTTAGAAGAAGTAGCAGTTAGGTGTTCTTCATCGCCGATAACGGACTCGCCAGTGAACAGGGTTATAGCTAACTCTGCACCAATTAATATGTCGAAGGGAGCAGAAATATTATAATCTGGATCAGCCAGAGGCATGGTTTTGAGATGCGCCAAGTTTGACTTTGGACATGTAAGAGTTGGCAAATTATTTGTCAACTTATCCAACACCAAGGCGCTACCTTGAAAAGTTCATCGGATTTGAAATGTGGCGTAAATTCAAACTCCACAAGTCCATAAGAGTGACTGGCAAAATGTCCCGAAATTCCCGAAATTTTCGAGTGTAAGGTAACATATTCAAGTCCTAGTCTTTTTCTACATTGTCCTGATATAAAGTTCGCCTGAGACCCTGAGTCTATCAAGGCTCTACATGTCTGAGGCACACCATTGCTATCCTTGATTTTAATCCTAGCGGTTGTAAGCATGACATTTGAAAAATATTTCTCATTACTTAAAAGACAAGTTGTATTTTTGATGTCTTTTCCACACTCAAATTTCCCTTCATCAACTTCTTGAACCTTGGTTTCTTAGTGAATCAAAGTGTGGTGTCTTTTCTTGCAAATTTGACAAATGTTTTTGCAATAACAATTCTTTGCTAAATGGTTTAGCTTTAAACATCTGAAACACAATTTAGCCGAACTAACAAAATTCACTCTCTCTGATTCAGGTAATTTAGAAAATAAAGTACAGCTTGGAAGAGCATGTGCACCTTCACATTTAAGACATTTTATCATATATGAATTATAAACATTCACCTTTTGTAATTCCTTTTTCATTGAGTGTTTCTCTACATTTGAATCTTTATTTGGTAAATTCTGCAAGCTTTTTGCGTGGATTTCCAAAATTTCCATTAAATCCTTAATTGAAGGCACAACTCTTGGGTTGTTCTGCAATTCCCATTGTTTTCTTGTGGTTTTATCAAGCTTATCTTGTATGATCTTGACGAAAAATACCTCAGATAAACTATCGATTTGGTAACCCAATACCCTTACTGTTCTTACTATTTCGTTGCAGCTATCTAGAAGTTTAAACATTGAATTATGGTTGTCATCGGCTAATTTTGGTAATCTTAATGCATTATCTATTTGGGTGAAAATTAGATCCTTTGGGTTATCATATCTTTTTAATAAAGTTTGCCAAACCTCAACATGATTATCGGCCGTAATTGGAAATGCGTTGACCAGTCTTAGGGCTTCGCCTCTCAATTGGCCTTTCAAATATTGTAACTTTTTAATATCAGGTATTTGTGAGTTAGAACCAATTGCAGAAAAAAATAGATCTTCAAATGAAAGCCATGATTCTAATCTGCCATTGAAAGTTGGTAACTCAAGTTTAGGCATTTTAACATGTAAATTAACATCTTTTTTTTTTTCAGATGGTTCGTGCCCATTATGCTTTAAATCTAATTCACACTTTAATCTTATACACTTATCTATACAAATTTCCACTTCGTCATTCAAATCATCATCCTCAAGTTGCTGCAAGAAAACATCCCTCATTTTCATCAAATCATTATTTGCATAATCTAGTTTGCATTTCGTTGCATTAATATCTACCATAGACACAATGGATTCGATATTTTCCTCTATGCCTCTTATAGTTTTTTTTATCCTTTTTAATTTTTTAATTAAAGTTTCTGCATCCATAATTGCTATTAAATTCTCTTCCCAAATACTTTTAGTTGAAATATATGGTTACAAAATACTTATAAGTTGCCCTTTTTTTTCGATCAATTTTAACTTGAATTTTACTTACGTTCAATCCGGCTCGAGGGACCAATGTTTAATTCTTCTCAATGTATAATTTTCTTACAACATAAACCTTAGATTATTAAAACATTGAATCAGTAAACATGAGGGCAACCATTTCGTTATTTTACATTACTTTATTTTTCATATAACATTTTTGTAAAACAAAGGTGATGATGATAAATTCAATGAATATTTACACAATCTTAGAAAAATTAAATTAAACCTTTATATAAACATAAATATTCTAACTAAATTAAACAACATTTCTATATTTTTATTCATTTTATATTTGTTTTTATACCTTATATAATATGAACACGTTTATGATTAACTTCCGGGTATATTTCTCTAACCACTTCAGTGCACTTCACACTACAATCTACTTCTCCGCCATTGCTTCACATCAAGGTAGAAAAACGACAGTACTGCTTGACACTTTTTTTTTTATTTCGTAATTTCAACAAACTCTTTGAACACAGTTCCACAGATTTACAAGTTCCAACTTCTGGCTTGAACACGTTTCAAAAGTTTATTTCAATCATTCACAGAACATAATCACCAACGCATGCACAAAGCGTTCACAACTCTCAATTTTTTTAGCTCTAGCGGACCACAATCAACCTTTGATTTCAAGTCAAGTCAGATCACCTAATGTCGCTACAACAATTAAACTTATCGCTTGGCTCTCTATTTCACCCCTTTCAATCATATTAATGAACAACCTTTTCGCCAACAACTTTTCAACCCAATAACCCTACAATTGTGACAAAGCACTGTAACCTTATACAGGATCACAAGTGAAACATTGCCTAGAAAGACGCTCAAGTCTATATCCTCGCTTTGCACCTGGATCTAAGTATTTGATTGCATGTGTAATACCTACAATTTCATATTCTTTAACTCCTAACCCTTTCAAACGCCCGCCAACAATCTCTTAGAACAACATTTTATTTTTATCATCATTATTTTTTTATTAAAGAAAGGTTTTATCTAAATTTCTTTTTTATAATGGATATCATATATTTTATATTAAACCTAGGTTTTATTTTTTATAATTTTCAGATATATCCGAACAAAACATCTTGTTATAGCCCTTTTTAACCCTCACAGTTTAAATTAATTAAAATAAATTTTAATTACTTACCTGTGTTAGAGAGGCTTTACCCGTTTAAACCTGGATAAACCCTTTCACTCCCGGGGCCCATCTATGGTAATTTAAACCAACAACCCTATATTGTATACTACTTATAACAAGATTGTCATGTTGTATATAGAAACACATCTATAAATAATTATACGCATGATTGACATGTGTCATTGCATCACCATATGTAATGTACTTTGTACAAACTGAGGATGAATAAATAAAACTATGTAATAGATTAAGAGCTGAGCTAAGAAATATATCGAGATAGAAATCCCACAACCTTAAAAAGGAATTTGGCAGCCCGTTGCCATCAAGGTCAAAGGGTGCAGAATAGCGCAGACGCCCCACGCCCTTTGGACCCGTTCAAAGTTTAAATTCTCGCATGTCTCCCTCCTCGGCAAAGGTATATAAAACCTCGGTTTTAGCCGAAAAGACAGTCTCTTCACCATTAACGTGTGCCCTCGTCGTTTGTACCCAGGTCCAGCTCATCGACCATGTAGAACAGTAAGAAATCTTCTATCTCCATGTTGCTCTTAGCTCGACTCCTATCTGTTCACGGAACATTCCTACTACAACTGTGTCTCTTCGTTTTTTGTGTGTGGACATTCCCAAGCTTTCCACTCTGCCTCGACCAAGACTGCCTATACTCTGTGAGAACTGTTAAAGGTCTTTCAAGGTGCAGAGAGGTACTAGAAAACTCTCCACGTCCTGACTGTCCCTCTTGGTTACTACTGGTTTGACCCTCGGATATCACAGCTATAACGAGAGTCGACATGATCTCACATTATATATATATATATATTTTTTTTTTTTTATTTATTTACCGTACTATCTCTAAGTAACACCATTCCTCGTCTCAGTAGAACATTTAAATGTCGCTTATGAATATTGTTGCGAATATGGGCCTAAGAAGACAGTTACAACCTCCGTAAAAAGATGGCGCCCTCCAAGACTTTAGCCTATTTCAGGATTAGGGCTAATGTGGTGATGGCCTGCTATTTTAATCCTGTTTTCGAGGGCTAATGATTGTAAAAGTATCTTTATTTTGGCTGTAAGATTCAAACTGCTTTAAATACCCGTTAACTGATATTCGAGTTTGTAATGTGAATGAAATATCACATTAAATAAGAAGACTTGTTCCCGGTTGCTGCTGTGACGATTTCCTCCTCCAACATCACAGTAGCTGCTCTTCTGGTAAGTCTCTCGTGTCCCCCCGCCAGTGGTACTGGTGGAATACTGCCAGAGGGAAAAGAATTCCACGGGAGTGGTGGTTCTCAGAGGCTTTGGGCTGTCTGCAGGGTAGTGCTACAGAGGGGAAGCAACGGAGCCAAGGTTGGTGATCCACGAGAGTGAAGCGGCGTTATCGCGAAGGACCAGGGGCAACACGCGACAATGTAATAACGGGCGGAGGAACATCAATTATTAATAAAATTTATACTTAATATTGCAGATCGAATCTTAAAAAAAACCATCACAATTTAAATATGAGTTTTAAAATACCATTTAAAAATATCGAAACTTTAAAAAAGTCATTATAATAAAATATCGAAAATAATAAAAAAAGAAGTAATAAAATAAAAAATTTAAAAAATTTGAGTTTCCAAATGGCAATTAACGAGATGATGATGATATTATCATTCTCCGGATAATTATACACTCGGAGAAAGTTAATTACATAAAAACGTGTTGTTGAGAGTTAGTTAGGCAACTTTGATGAAATAATATTTTTGTCACATTTCAAAGTGTCGCTTTACGGTGATAAATTGACAGTTTGATTGAAGTGTGTAATTATAATAAATAAAACGCAGATAATAAATTTCAAAGTTTTAGAAAGGTTTAACATTTTGAGTATTATTATTATTCAGGCAATTAACTGGTGAACCCATTGTAAAATGGTCTTCTGCTCGCCTTTAATCTTCTATTCGTATATTTTATAGCATTTATATTGACTTTCCGTCAATGGTAAATCATGCACATGAGAGAAAAGTTAAGAGAGAGAATTATACACACGACTATTTACAATAATATACTGTAGAGGAGGCTTCTTATTTACATGCATTTCCCTATACATAGCCATCACCACTTAGTAATGTACATTCATGGATAAAACTTATGGAACGTGAAAGATTTTGATGACGCCGATCGTTTTTTTTAAGAGAAAACTTGCCGCTTCTTCTGTCACTTCCGATGCCACACTCTTTCCGGTGTCCACTTCCACAGAGCAGTTAGCTTCAGGGCACCTCCCGCCTTCGGGCCAGCAGCTGCTATCCACCGGACCTTCTCCCACCACGCCTTCTTCAGAACTCGTTGTCGAACTGTTGTCACCAGACTGTCCCCCGCCTGTCTCTTCGTCAGCTGACCCCTTCCTTGATTCCTCCGTCCCCCTGGGCCAGTAGTACTTCCTTGACTACCAGCCACGTCATCTTGACTCTTGTGAAGAGGGGAGCCAGTTGCCACAATATTGATTTAAATTAAACTAAATTTCTTTGATAATATTCTCTCGCAGTTACTGGAAAAACATTAAAACTTTCAAATAATTATATAATTAATCCCTAATATTATTTTTATATTATTATTCACAAATTATATAATATATTATAAATAAATTCCGGACAAAATAAGGCATATCATCATACAAATATTTAAAAAAAAGCATAAATACAAAATTTTAATTAAAAAACATTTCAAAACCAATATTTTTGTTGAAGATTTTTCTCAACAAAGAAATTAATCTTGAAGCCTAACTTTTTAATATTAAAACTATTACACGAGGGAGAGAGTAGTTTAACAAATGTCAGATGATATCAAGAGAATAAATTAATTCAACAAGAAGTCGCCAACTTGTTTTAAAAACCACAAAAGAAGAATTCGCTGGCAGAAGAATCATTAGCCAAGTTGAACGCAGTTCTCCTTTTACTAAACTTTTCCACATTCTCAACCTGAAACTTTTCTCCTGACTTTTATTTGTCATATTTCAACTTTATTCCATTTCTATCGAAAAAATTTAAAATTCTATAAAATATTAATATCAAATAGATTATTAGA
The DNA here is from genome assembly GCA_030710605.1 of Cordylochernes scorpioides. Classification (NCBI taxonomy): domain Eukaryota; kingdom Metazoa; phylum Arthropoda; class Arachnida; order Pseudoscorpiones; family Chernetidae; genus Cordylochernes; species Cordylochernes scorpioides. The sequence continues at coordinate 76,390,518 of CP092868.1, forward strand.
AAATCGTTTATATTTCTGTAAATAATATTTTTCGGAAAAATTATCAATTTTGAATATACTTACATATTTACATAATTACGTGAGAGAATATATGCAAATATAATTATAAAGTTGAGACCAAAAATTCTAAAATTTCGTAGACTATTTAATATATATATGTGGTGAGTTGAGTTACTGTTGACTCTTGTAGAATCTTGTCGACTAAAAATGTGATGAGGTATCCAGTCGACTTATAAACTATGGTGTGAGTCCTTGTCAACTCTCGCTATACTGTGTTGACCGAGAGGAAAGGTCAGGATGTGGAGTTTTCCAGTAGCTCTCTGCACCTTGAAAGACCTTTAAAAGTTCTCACAAAGTACAGGCAGTCGTGGTCGAGGCAGAGTGGAAAGCTTGGGAATGTTCATACAAAAAACGAAGACACAGTTGTACTAAGAAAGTTCCGTGAACAGATAAAAGTTGAGCTAGGAGCGAAAGATGGAGATAGACAAGTTCTTACTGGTCTACATGGTAGATGAGGTGGATCTGGAGTACAACCTACGAGGGCTCGCGCAGATGGTAAACTGACTGTCAAGTGACTGTATTTTTAGCTAAAAACGGGGGGCCTTTTATATATCTTTCCCGAGAAAGGGGAGTATTGCATTACAGCACATGCCAGAGGGGCCTGGATCGTCTGGTGAAATTGTAGACTGGCGCCGTGGCAGTTTCCTTATTTAGACCTTGTTGTTTTGGGACTGCTATATGCTCGATCTCTGCGTTAGCTCAACTCTTAATCTATTACAGAGTTTTATTTATTTATCCTCAGTTTGTACAAAGTACATTACATATGATGATGTAATGACACATGTCAATAATGCGTATAATCATTTACAGATGTGTTTCTATGTACTAGAGCGCCATCTGTTATCAAATTATAAAACTATTTTAGAGGCGTAATATTCTTTTTAAAATAAAACAATTTCTACTGTCCTTACTGCGATGGAAAAATCAAAGGGAGGGCTTTATTTTTTCCATCGCAGTAAGGACAGTAGAAATTGTTTTATTTTAAAAAGAATATTACGCCTCTAAAATAGATGTGTTTCTATTATACAACATGAAAATCTTGTTATAAGCTATATACAATTTGAGGTTGTTGGTTTAAATTACCATATATATACTTCTCGGTAAAAAAGCCATGATTATTTTTTACAATACTATGCACTTTCTGATTGGATTTTGATTAGAGACAGCTTTGATTTATCATGTGTAAATATATAACTCAGTTATTTTTGAATATATTTTATTTATTTAAAATCTAGTTGAGTTTATATATTCACACATAAGAAATCGAAGCTGTTTCCAATCAAAATCCAATCAGCAAGTGCAGAATATTGGAAAACATGATCGTGTTTTTTATCAAGAAGTATATATAATATAGTCTACGATTTAGAAATTTAGAATAGAGAGAGCGAATATGATCGTCATATCACAAGATTATATCAAATAGATAAATTAATAGACTGAATATATATTATTAATAATAAAATAAATTTTCGTTAAATTTAATAGACATTTGTAATAGAATTTGATTCTAATTATGCTTTAGGAGAGTGTCTATATTCGCGTTTATGTGTTGTCCTTTTATTTTACTTGAATAAAGCATTTAGAAGCATCATTTTACAAAAAAAAAAAAATAATAAAGACATTAATTTTATTAAATAAAATTCTTACTCTCTGCAATAGATAGCGCCATGTAAGATTCTTCTCCAATCTGTTTTCAGTATTTATTACATTACTGATTTATCTCTCTGATCGAATACATCTTTGGTCTGAATGGTGGTAGTGGTACTTAACTCTAATACAGGCTATGATAATCATGATGGGTGGTAAGCGACTGCTTTCACTCTTAAGTGCACCACATGCCTACACCTATAGAAAGCAGTTCGATTTCTGCACTTAAAAGTGTGCCCTGTTTGATCACTCCCCCTCACGGGTGCGATTGGACTCTTGCAAGGATCGAGGGACCATTGAAGCAATTATTTTTAGAAAAAAAGTTCCCAATCCGGGTGTCGATCCCGAGTCGCGGTTTTCGAAAATAGAAACCTTACACGACTCCACACCGTGATCTGTAGCAATTGTGCTAACTGCATCGTGAGTGACTTCTAACTCACACATTCTGGGTATAAATTCTTTTCGCAATTTGAGAGAGTTCCACGGCGTGGACTGTTTCTATAACTTTGTCAATTGCTCTTTTATAATCATTCAAATTTATTATCTTAAGTGTTATATATTTTATTAAAATGTTTTTGTATCGTTAATATACTACTATATTACTTTTGATACAATACTATATAATAGGCTATAGGCTATTTCGGACAATATAGTATGGCAAACATTCACTTGGTAAGATCCCGTGCAAAGCCAAGTCATTCTACTAGTTAATAAAATTGAAGCGATATGTCTTTTCGTATAATATACACTCATGGACAAGACTTAAGGAAGTAGAAAACATTTTATATCATCGATTGTCTATTATTTGGAGCAGACAGAGGCAATTTTGTTCACACTTGGTTATCTCGTGTGTTTTCAATAAAGGTCACTGTGTATCAAATATTTTTCAGAGTTATTGTCTGAATCCCGATATTACATGCTAAAAGGTACAACTTCTTTTAGCTTTGTCCATGAGTGAAAATATGATTTAATTATCCAGTAAAACCTTTATTATATCTAACGTTTGGTTGGGCCACTCGCTTTCACCCTTTTCAATAATAAAAAAAAGTAATATACCGAAAGAACAGATTAATATATTATAGAGAAAATGAGATAAAAAATAAAAATTTAAAGAAGGAAATGATTAGTGCATCTTTTAATACGGTATTTTAAAACGTTCACTTTTATTTTTTTAAATTTATTTTCTCATTGTGGATATTTCCAAAGTTTTTGTAATTTTCTTTTACTTTTGGGTTTTTTTCATTGTAATTAGAATTACGTTTTACTCTCCACGCCCTAAAGGGTTTTTAATAGTTTCTTAAATTGACAAAAGTAAACATTATAAGAATATTTTGAATTGAAATGGGTGTGTGTGATAGAGAGACAATGAGTCGCCAAAACGTAAAAAATAAAGAAAAATAAATTTTGTAATGAATTATTGATTTTGTTTTAACTCTTTTATTATGGTTAAAAGTTACAATCCTTCTGATCATCAACAATTAAAGCCATGATAACAAGAGTGATATGGTGTACCATGGCACTTCCACATTTACACTCATTTGTACTTAGCATGTATACTGTGTATTGGGGTTCAGATAATAACTCAAAGAATTTTGACACACAGTGACCTTTATTGAAGACACACTAGATAATTAAGTATGAACAAAATTGTCTTCTGCAAAAGGGTGCAAAAGAAGCTTTCCCGACATGGGCTGGAGACGGCCGTTGATGAGGAGGATCCTCCTAGTGGCGGATATTGGAGGCAAGTCCATCTAAGTGTACCTAATTCTCAATTCCATTAACAGCCTCTTGTAATAAAATATATCGCACTAAGCTGTATCCACAACGAACCCGTAATGTTTTCCTATAAACCTTGTTCGCAAACAACGACCGCTGGAAAGCGTCGTTACAAAAAATTTATATAAATTGCTATGATAATAGGCTGTATCAAGTTCGTTCCCATAAATAAGATATCAATAGATATTAAATAATATATAAATAAAGAAGGCATATCCTGACCAGGAGCACATGTGCTTTTAGATAGTAGAGCGCCATCTAGTGGAACAGAAATCAACTAAACATTGATTTAGCCTTGTTATATTTCTTTTTATTTTTATTAAATTAACGTAATTAAGTAGCAAAAGATATATTAACTTTATTATTCGACGAACAAAAGGTAACAACAGCCGTTCGACGCGCGCGCCGGCCGCTCGATGAGCGCGCATCCCGTGACGTCACTCAAGCACGAAGGGCGCGTGCGGCGGGCAAACAATTTATAGCTTTCTCTCCTTTCTATTTTCCTTTTATATTACAAGGTATATTACATCCCTATTCCCTGATATTTGGCCAACCTATTTTCTTGATAAATCAATAAAAGCCATCCACGAATTTATTTATTTTCAATTTTTTTTACATAAAATAATATATAAACAAAAATATTTATAAATTGAAGTAGATAAATATTCAAATACCATTCAGCCATCCTTTTGCCAGGTTTTCAATTTGCTGACGATACCATTCTCGGAGTTTAGAGTCTAAATAGTTACGACAAGCAATTTCGACGTCTTGGAATGTTTTAAAGTGTCTTCCCCTTAAAATTTTAGCCATGGATCGAAACAATGCATAATCAGATGGCCAATGTCTAGGCTATAGGCAGGGTATGGTAGAAATTCTATACCCTTCAAATCCTTTATCATATTCGTTGTTAACCTAGCTCGATGAGCTGAAGCGTTGTCCTGTTGCAGAAGTACTCTCTTCCGGTTGATCAAAGCAGGGTATCGACTCTTCAAAATTCCATATACTCGGCTGAGTTGTTCTGAGTACAGATCGGCATTAACTGCAAGGACATCAGGAACAAGTTTGTAGTGTACAATACCATCGATGGTCCCTCATACAGACAATATCACTTCATGGCCAAAGCGATCCTGTTTAACTACAGATTTAGCCTCTTGATCACAGGGGACCCATTGTCTTTTTGTGTCGGGGTTACGAAGATTTATCCAATTCTAATCTCCAGTTACAATCCGCTTCCAAAACCGAATATGTTTCGGATTTTCTAACAATCGTTTACAGATATCGATTCGCCTCTGGGACTAGGCTATAGTCAGGTTGTGGGGATCTAGTCTTGGGCGATTGTTAAGAAAGTTCAGCTTGTGAAGAGTTCGATTGATCGTATCTTTGGGTGGTCCAAGTCTGGCTGACATTTCACGAGTAGATTGTTGTTGGTTGTCCATCACCAGATATCGTAAGGTGTCAATATTCGTCACATGTGGTCGACCCATTCGAGGCTTGT